>CASHTC010001196.1:177500-185000 GCA_949357725.1 Hyperoplus immaculatus
TATGAGCGTTTCAGTCTTTCTTTCATAGCACAGATCCAAACTGCTGAGATGAATTTGATATGCTATAGAAGATATTCTGCACTAAAACTGATAAAGGAGCATTTCAAACCTATTATGATTTTTTTTACGATTATTTTTGGGCAGTTTTTGGCCTTATTAGACAGTTTGTAGAGACAGAGATGAAATGCGTCAGAGAGGGGAATGACATGCAGAGAAAGACCCGGGCTGGATTCTAACCCGGGTCTGCTGTGAAGAGGACTGAGACCCTATGAAGAAGGGGGGGGGGGGGGCTAACCACAACACCACGAGTGCCCCCTTTCAACCTATTTCTATGCCTGATAATTAATCAGGTGTTTTTAAGCACATATATCATCAGCGTTTGTTTTCTGAGCATGTACATGAGTAAGATTTATAATTGATTTGATATGTTTATCATTAATCTGAGCACTGGGGAACATGTAGGTAAACATTGTGTTTTAATATCTCCTTCAAAACACATTTTCAAATGGCCTTAAATTAGAAAAATAATTCTGAAATAGTTTGAATAATATAATTTTGTCTCTTGAAATGCAATGCAGGACTCACTAGATTCGAGCTAAGTCATACAGTAAAACAGGCAGTTGCCCTGTAAAATCATGACATGCTTACTAAGTTTTCCATTTGGAATACTAAAGCTGACATATAAGCAATTATATGAAATATAAAATAAAGCACAATATAATACATGTACTGAAAAGAAGCTATGCTCAAAAGTAACATGATGAGGTGAAGATGTATTTATTTATTCTATACTTCCAGTTACAGCCTTACATTCAGACACAAAGGTAGAGCATCTTCTCGCTGCAAAGATCTTGTATTTTCTACGTAATTAGAAATCTGTTCATTTGCGTTTCACACACACAGCGTTCGTCATTATGAGTCAGAGTGTGTTAGAGTGGAGGTGATGTTAAAGTCTCATCTCCGGTTCATCACATTTAAAAAGGAAACAGAGGCTTAAATAGCATGGCTGCTGATTAACAACCATCTCCAGCTGAGTTTACATACAGCTCTTGGAAAAAAATAAGAGACCACTCCAAATGTTCAGTGTCTCTTGTTTTACTCTTTAGAGGCATATGTTTGAGTAGAATGAACATTTTGGTTTTATACTATAAACTACTGACAACATTTCTACCAAATTCCAATACATTTTTTTGTCATTAAGAGCATTTCTTTTAGACCAGTCTGGATTTTTCTTCAATCTTCATCTCTATATTCCTAATAGAAATGCTCTTAACGAAAATATATTCTTATTGTGAATTTGGTAGAAATGTTGTCAGTAGTTTATAGAATAAAACCAAAATGTTCATTCTACTCAAACATATGTCTATAAAGAGTAAAACGAGACACTGAACATTTGGAGTGGTCTCTTCATTTTCTTCCAGAGCTATAAATAGTATGGAAGTTATGGGGATTGGACCGCAGGGTAAGACTCAGCAACTCAAACACGGGAAGCCGATTAAAGCTGGGGTATGTGATTTCCGATTGGTCAAAATTAACATGAGCTGTACACTTTGACCAATCAGAGCGAGGCTCTGATTCTTTAAAAAAAAAAAAAAAAAATTAAATTCTCTGTTCTTATAGGCTGTTGGGACTGTCCATTCACTTTGGCACGACTTTGTTGGTGTAGAGCGTGTCAGGGAGGGACGATAGGGGAGGGACCAAAGAGAACAAGTGGAGCGGTTGAGGTATTTGGATTAGAATCTCTATCCCAACTGCTATTTTTTTCCCTAAATCCTCCACCCCAGCTTTAATTTAGCATATCCAGTTTAGTATATTAGATGAATACTTGCCATCACTATACGCTGTGTGTGTGTGTGTGTGTGTGTGTGTGTGTGTGTGTGTGTGTGTGGTTGTAGAGATAACTGCTTTCCTCCGAGGGTGAAACCATTACGTTACATAACGTCCTGTGAGTCACAGACCTGGAGCAGCGCGGCTCAAAACCTCTTTAATTATCACACACACCACAATGAGGCAATCGCTCTCTATTCACCCAGGCGCTCTGCTACACACACACAGAGTAGCACACATAGAGTAACACACACACACACACACACACACTACTCATACATACACAAACACACACATACACACAGAGTAACACAAACTGACAAACTCTGCGGCTCAAAAGAAGGCGACAGATACTCTTCTTTTTAAAATGGCACATCCATATAGATTTTAGAATTCGGTTCATCCTAGCCTGAGAAAAGGCAGAAAGAGTGTTTTTATGGTCTCACAGTCTAACCTTACATTTTTCCATTCGTGACATCACACATGGTAAAATGTAGGGTTAGGATTAACAGGACAGCTGGGCCAAGGGAAGACTGAGGGAAGACTGAGGAAAGAAAAACCTCATTCATTATATTATAATAGTGATTTAATAATGATAGAACGCTGGTTACATATGGGTGAAGTATTCCTTTAAGATGAACCGGCATACTTTCAATTTCAGCCTTTTTCTGATTTTATAATGGGAGCGGATGGGAAGGAATGTTCAGAGGCAGAGTATAGGGGGAACCAACAGTTAGAGTGGGGAACTGGTGAAAAAATAAACTGAAATATGCTTTTCAACTTGCTCTCTCTCACACAAATCTCAGCCTACATGGATCATTTTGACATCAAAATGTAGGACATAGTCTGCCGGTCGTATACATGTGACTACTGAAGCAATCGGACCTACACAATGGGAGTTTTGGGCTTCCAAGTGAAAAGTTCTCCAACCAACTGCTGCCTTACTTCCATATCACAGGACCCAAAAAAAACTAAGACACCTGTGCAACCATTGCCATAGCAAACAGTAACAACCCATTCATAAAAATGAGAAATAGAAACTCCTTTCAGTCTTACAAATAGGCTATTCAACATCTCTCATACATTAATGGGATTTTTCAACATGCCAGCCACCGTAGCTTCTGCAAATTATCCCTTCACATATCCTCTCTCAAGTTCCCACACTCCAGAGGGGGTCCTCACACAGGGTCAGCCATAGTACAGCGCCCCTGGAGCAGTTTGGGGTTAAGTTTCTTGCTCAAGGACACAATGGTAGAGATGATGGGCACCGTAGATGTAATAGCAGCCACCACTAGTTGTACTACTAACACTCTCCTGTCCGGTGCCAGGGATCCAACCAGAGACCTCATGGTTACTGGGAGGAGGAACCAGAGACCTCATGGTTACTGGGAGGAACCAGAGACCTCATGGTTACTGGGAGGAGGAACCAGAGACCTCATGGTTACTGGGAGGAACCAGAGACCTCATGGTTACTGGGAGGAGGAACCAGAGACTTCATGGTTACTGGGAGGAGGAACCAGAGACCTCATGGTTACTAGTCAGCCCCCTTTTCCTCTAGGCCATCCTACCTACCACCCCAATATGAGCATGAATCATAAGATAAATGATAGTACATTAAGAGTGTGACTACCTGAGCCCACCACATAGGGGATTGGGTCTTATGTAACACACTGAATCTTAACTCAGATTACAGTGGGGGGGGCGGGGGGGAGAAGAGAAGACTTCTGGAGCTCTGAGCGACACATTTAATACGTTTAACAGTTTAGCAGCTGCTCTCAATCAGCTCCAAGTACATCAGGACACGCATAGAAACTAACCGTGCGTTCCATTACCCATACTTCCTTTGGAATGCCGGAAAAGGATATAGGATGTCCCAAAACATGCAGGTCAAATGTAGAATGCCAAAAATATCAGTATGTCCTCAAAATAGGCCTACATCCAATTGCATTTTGTAATATGCAAACCACCGTGCTTAACACATAAATGTACTTTTTTTTTTTTCAGTATTTCGTATGTAAACAAATGGCCCAGAGCTTGAAGCGTACACGTTTACAGAGCCTAGGCTGTGTATTAACACCAGATTTAAATGATCTAATGGTTCAAATAGATTCTACACACTAAATCTGGAATATCATGTATGAAATGTTTGTCTTTGTTTAGGTCAGTGTTTGTCATGTAAACAAAGGGCCCAGAGCTAGCATCATACTAGTTTACAGAGTCTAGGCTGTGCATTAACACCCAGATTATGTACTTCATCCTAACATGGCTCCTTGAACTTGCCTCTTGCTTATACATCCGTCTCATCGCTGGTTGTTTTCATACGGAGACTCCTAAGACTTCGGACGATACTTACGCCACATGGATTGTGGGTCAGAACCTCCATAAAGCTGCTGGTTTCAACACTCAAAATCTTGGCCAGGTGTAGTAGTAGTAGTAGGACATCGGGGTATTTTTAAGCATACTAAATCTGACCACAGGAATTGAGACAACCTAAATATTTGTTCTACCATACTACCATACTAAATAGCAGTATTTATGGGGATTGGAACGCAGGGAATTTATTTCTAAAAGCTTCAGATATCGTGTTGAACCCAAAGCAGGTCGAGCTTATAGTCCCATCTTTGCCCTCTCAATGCTTTCCAACAAGTGTGTGTGTGTGTGTGTGTGTGTGTGTGTGTGTGTGTGTGTGTGTGTGTGTGTGTGTGTGTGTGTGTGTGTGTGTGTGTGTGTGTGTGTGTGTGTGTGTGTGTGTGTGTGTGTGTGTGTGTCGTGTTATACATGTAATACATAGGTAATTTAATGCAACTTTTATACAGAAGAGCTCAAATGTTCTATTATCCAAGTGTTCACTGCTGTTCATGTGCCAAGCAGCCATGTTGAAGAGTTGGAAAGGTTTCTCCCAGTTTACAAGTAGGAATACAGACCTCAGCAGGCATTCATGTTGGATTTTTTTTTCTTCTATTCTTGCCAATTTTCACAAGATTGGCTTCTCTACTTATGACATCTATTGCAGTATGTCCGTCCTGGGAGAGAGATCCCTTACTAAAAGCAGCTGTTTTGTTGGAAGTTCCAGGAATACACACACCCTGCTATGGATATAGCTCCACTGCATTGTGGGTCAGCCTCTTTAGGCAAATGCTATGGGGAGCAAACCCTGACAGAAAAGCAGTGTGCTGGCGGTGCACAATAGGCGGGCCTTAACATATCAAGGACCCGGCAGCCTCCTGCAGTCAGGATGGGGACTGGTTGTCTTGGGACCACCCATGCCACTAGGTTTACCTCTTCCTGGCAAAGATAGTGCTACTTATGTGAATGTGTATGATTGCTGTATGTTTGAGGTGGTGGTCGGAGGGGCCGTTGGCGCTGAATGGCAGCCACGCTTCCGTCAGTCTGCCCCACGGCAGCTGTGGCTACTATGGTAGTTTACCACCACCGGTATGACTGTGTGTGAACGAATTGAACCAGGAACCCTGTAAAGCGTCTTTGAGTGCCTAGGCAATAAAGCGCTATATAAAACCTATCAATTATTATAAATTAATTGTTATAATTAAATGTTTTCTAATGTGTTTTATGTATTCTAATCTTGCCCCTGTAAAGCACTTTGAGTGGCCTTGTGTCTGAATTGTGCTATATAAATAAACTTGCCTTGCCTTGCCTTGCCTTGCCTTACTCTGTCGACTCTCCCTGAGATTTCTTAAATTTTTTAAATCCCGGTAAAGGGTTTTTACTGGGAGTTTTTTCTCAGCCGAGCTCAGGGTGTAAGGGCAGAGGGATAGATAGATAGATAGATAGATAGATAGATAGATAGATAGATAGATAGATAGATAGATAGATAGATAGATAAGGGCAGGGTGTCATATTGTATCATATTGTATCATATTGTATGAAATGTAAAGCCCACTGAGACAAATGCATTTTTGATTTTGGGTTATACAAATAAAACTGATTTGATTTGATTTCACATTATGATACACACTAGCTTCGCATTTATCTATAGTCCAATAAGTTCATATGAATGTAAGCAGTTGCATTTGTCAGACCCCAGGATGCCCAGGATTTGTTGCATGAATTTTATGGCCAAACTTTAATCCGTGTCCCCTAAACTAGGAATAGATTAAGAAACTTCTGCACGTTGACTAAACATATTCAGTCATAACTGTCAGAATGATTGACATGTCATTTCACAGAGAGTGTTTAGAGATGGTGAAAAATGTATCTGGACTAATCCGGACGATGGCTCTATAATCTGTTGGGCACACACACACACACACACACACACACACACACACACACACACACACACACACACACACACACACACACACACACACACACACACACACACACACACACACACACACACACACACACACACACACACACACACACACACACACACACACACACACACACACACACACACACACACACAAACAAACACAAGAAGGGCCAGTATTCACATGCTATGCATTATTATGTTGCTATTTTTACCCTGGAGATGGTTTAATCTGGGGGCGTCTAATGCTGTGCGTGACAGAAGAGAGCAACACCACTAATATTGCTGAGGAGTTGGCGTGACACGACTAATTAAACTGCTGTTGAACACACACACACACACACACACACACACACACACACACACACACACACACACACACACACACACACACACACACACACATACATACACACACACACATACATACATACACACACACACACACACACACACACACACACACACATACATACACACACACACACACACACACACACACACACACACACACACATACATACATACACACACACACACACACACACACACACACACACACACACACACACACACACACACACACACACACACACGAGTCAGTGATTCTGTAGAACGCTTGTTGTCAAAATCACTATTTGTCAAAATCAGTGAATATCTCCTATTGTCCCTACTGTGCTGGCTGAACAAAATCTGGTGTTAATACTCAGCCTAGACTCTGTAAACTGGTATGTAAACAAAGGGTCGGCGTATATAAACAAAGGGAGCCGACTGTAGCTAGCAACATGCCCGTTTACAGAGCCTAGACTGTGTATTAACACTGGAAGTTCTTCAGCGCACACACAGTACAGACAGGTATAGTGGATCATGAGGAGATATTCACTGATTTTGACCAAAACTGATATTAACAACAAGCGTTCTCCAGAATCACTGACTACACCTTTAACTTTCACAAGATAGTCTTTTGACAAGAACTTCCACCAATATACTTTGTAAGATTTAAAATGTTTTGCCACGGGTAACTAGAACTATTAAACCTGCAGTGTGTAGAATTTTGGGTTGTATTTCCGAGCAGACTTTGTAGAAAATAATTATAATATCGAGAAGTACGTTTAATTTTGTGCATAATAGCTGAATTTTTTTTTTCCCCCTTAGAAAGGGTCTCTTATATCTTCATATTTCTCCGTACCTTGGACCAAGGCCTAGTGGCCACCATGTTGGAAGTGTCATAGTTGGAATGTCATCAGGTGCATTGTTTAAAAATTAGAATTGTTCTTGTCCTTGAAGGCCACTGTAGCTTCTGTTATTATTCTAAAAGGGTGGGGTTACCCAGGGAGCGTTGCATTCTAGAACTTTGTAAAATGTTCTAGAACTATCTTGATGATGTCATATTACAC
>CASHTC010001196.1:195000-202500 GCA_949357725.1 Hyperoplus immaculatus
ATTTTAAAACAAAATATTGTTAGCATCATAGCATAATTGCCTAAATCACATTTACTCTACTCTACTTTTACTCTACATCTACTCTATTCTACATCTACTTTACCCTGCTCTACAACCCTTAAAATATGACTTGGGCACTAATGCAATTAGGCTAACGAAAAGTAGAAGTAGAGTAGATGTAGAATAGAGTAGATGTAGAGTAGAGTAGAGTAAATATGATTTAGGCAATTATGCTATGAGGCTAACAATATAACAATAAATGATAAAACAGTGTATTCCTTGCACAAATCTGCACATTAAACCTGCAGTGTGTAGAATTTTGGGTTTTATTTCCTTGCAGATTTTGTAGAAAGTAATTATAATATCCATAAGTACATTTAATTTAGTGCATAATAGCTGAAAAAAATGTTTTGAATTATTATTTTTTCCCTTAGAAAGGGTCTCATATATGTCCATATTTCTGCATATTTTGGACCAAGGTCTAGTGCCGCCATCTTGAAAGTGTCATAGTTGGAATGTCATCAGGTGCATTGTTTAACATTTAGGATTGTTCTTGTCCTTGAAGGCCACTGTAGCTTCTGTTATTATTCTAAAGGGGTGGGGTTACCCAGGGAGCGTTGCATTCTAGAACTTTGTAGAACTTTCTTGATGATATCATATTACACACTGCACCTTTAAACACATTTTAAAACCCAAAAAATATGTTAAAAATAATTAGTTTGTGAGACTGACCTGGGATCTGTGATGCTGCGTAGCTCCAGATGGTTTCTGCTCTGTCCTCTCCTCGTCTCGTTCATTCCCTCAAACCTTTAAATACTTCCAAAGACGTTGTCCTCTTTTAAAAAAAAAAAAGCAACAAAAAAATAAAATAAAATGTTTTCTTTTAGTTTAGAGAATAAATCACAAAACAAGGCTGTCGCTCCAAAGTTTATTTTTAAATCTTTGTCTTCCGCGTCGCGTCCTTTTGAGTTTTAGAAAAAAAAAGGAATGTATCATCTCATCTTCTCTCCAACAGAACCGTAGTGGTTAGTACAGGTGTCCGCGTCTCAAAAATATACTTATTTTTTTTTTAATATATATATATATATATCTCAAAAATCTACAATAACAGTAACACTTTAATCCAAATTCTTATATAGTATTCCTATGGGGGGGGGGGATATGTACATGACACTTCTGCTGCAGTTTCCAGCGTAAACATAACGACGAAATAAAGGGGATAAGGTAAAAATTTGGCGTTTTTTTGTTGTTGTTTCGTTTGTAGCACAAGTTCTACTGACTATGGTCTTATTCCTATGTTATGTACAAGAGTGTGGTTAGGTCCAAAAGTCCGGTTCCTCCCATGGATTCCACGGTAATGTTCTTCTTTAGGCGATGTATGTATTGAGCCAATTCTAGGGCCCAAAACTTTTGTTTATATAAGTTGTACTATGTTTATACACAGCCTAGGCTCTGTAAACGGGCATGTTTCTGTTTACATACCAGTTCACAGAGCCTAGGCTGTGTATATGAGCACTGGATTTTGTTGTTCTTCCAGCACACACAGTACAGACAGGTAGCAGATCATGAGGAGATATTCACTGATGTTGACAAAAAGGGATTTTGACAACAAGTGTTCTCCAGAATCACTGACTACACCTTTAATTCTTTAACTAAAAATTCTTTGAGTTCATAATCAAATGTATTCGAAACATTAAGTTTAAAATATAAAATATATATATAAAAATATTAAATTAAAATATAATTTAAATTATATTCAAGATATAATTTTTTTTATTCTTTTTTGACTTGCATATTTAGAAAACTTAATTTGTTTTTCCTACAGTTCTTTTCTCTGAGAATTTTGAACTATTAGTTTAATTTTTTATTTGAATTTTTTTTCGAATAAACAAAAACTTTTGGCCCAGACTTGTCTCCATACTTTCTGCCCCTGCGTTCTTCTCTCTCCCTCTGCTCACCAGACGAGAACAGATTAAAATGTGCTTTTAATAAATCAAGCGCATCGCTCTTTAACTTTTCAGGATTGCAATGTGTTGATCCTCCGCGCCTGCTATGTGCAAAAGACTTAAGAGCCCATTAAAGGGAGTTTAATCTACACAAATATGGCCTTTAAAGGTGCACTATGTAACTTTGGGTGTGTCAGAGAAGTGAAACATTTTCTAAGGTTTATTCTCCATAACTGAATAAACAAACTTTCCTCACAGGAAAATGTGATCCCTGGAACACTGTTTGAAGTTAGAAAGCTTCCTGAAAAGTTACTGTTTCACTGTTGTTGTTGTTGTTTACAGCAGCAGGGCCCACAGTTTGGTTTACAAACATATTCTAGTCTTACGTTTGGTTCCAGGTTCCTCAAAAGTAACTACATTTTGATTCATGATGATAGAATTATTCAATACTAAGAATTACTTTTAGGCCTAGTAAAAATATGTGTTGTAAACTGACTGCAGGCTCTGTGAATGTAAACAAACCCCCCTCCCATGAAACTGCATAGCGCACCTTTAACAGTCCTCCCTATATATAAAGTGATAAAGCAGTTTGCATGTTGGCCTCTCTCAGCCTTTACTACTACAAGTCTGTCTCGCGCGTGTTCAAGCAGTATTTGTAAAGGGATTTCTTGAACTCCATGCTACAGCTCGTCGCCTTGTCCTGCGAACCCGGCGTCGCGTCGTTATTCGCCTCTTCGTCATTTTCCTGCGACTTATTTGACGTTTTACTTCCTTTGCGCTTTAGCTCCGGGCTTGGGCGCGGGCTGGGCGGCGGGTCATCTTTGAGCGACGACTGATCCTGGTCCGTCTCGCGGTGGTAGAAGTAGTTAAAGTTGGACACAATGACTGGCACGGGTAGGGCGATGGTGAGCACGCCTGCGATTGCGCACAGCGAGCCCACTATCTTCCCTCCCACCGTCACTGGCCGCATGTCACCATAGCCCACTGTAGTCATGGTCACCACGGCCCACCAAAACGCGTCGGGGATGCTGGAAAAGTGCGATTCTGGTTCGTCCGCCTCGGCGAAGAAAACTGCGCTCGAGAACAGAATCACCCCGATGAACAGGAAGAATATAAGCAGGCCCAGTTCGCGCATGCTTGCTTTGAGGGTCTGCCCCAGGATCTGCAGCCCCTTGGAGTGTCTGGAGAGCTTGAAAATCCTGAACACTCTCACCAGGCGAATGACTCGTAAAATGGCCAGAGACATGGTCTGTCCGTTCTGGTGCTCCTGCCCGCCTTGCTGCTCCGCCAGCTCCGTGCCCACTGTGATGAAGTAAGGCATTATAGACATGATATCGATTATGTTCATGATGGTCTTGGAGAACTCGGACTTGCTCGGGCACGCGAAGAAGCGCACAAACAACTCGAAAGTGAACCAGATGACGCAGGTGGTTTCTATGATGAAAAACGGGTCTGTGAACGTGAGCGAGGGCCGTGGCGCGGTGCTGTTGTCCGTGCGCGGGATAGTCACGGCCAGCTCGCGTTCGTCTCTAAACTCCGGGAGCGTCTCGAGGCAAAAAGTGATGATTGAAATGGTGATGACGATGACAGAGACGATGGCGATGCCTCTCGCGGGCATGGAGCTCTCGGGGTATTCGAATATGAGCCAAACTTGCTTCTGGAACTCGTTCTGAGGCAGCGGCTTCTCCTCTTCTTTGATGAAGCCTTCGTCCTCCCTGAATCTATCCATCGCCTCCTCTCCGAGCTGATAGAACCGAATCTCATCCACGAAAATATCTATTGACACATTGACGGGTCTGCGAATCTTCCCTCCCGACTGGTAGTAATACAAAATCCCGTCGAAGCTGGGTCTGTTTCGGTCAAAAAAGTACTCGTTCCGGAGCGGGTCAAAGTATTTTACCCTCTTGGTGGGGTCTCCCAGTAAGGAATCGGGGAATTGGTTCAACGTGCCCATCTGTGTCTCGTACCTAAGCCCCGCTACGTTGATGAAAACGCGCTCGTTGCTCTCTGTGTCCGTGTTCATATCCAACATGTCCTGCTCGTCAAACAGATGGGGACTGTGGTCCGCGCGTAATAGCGCATCCATGGCGTTCTCGCTGCAACCCAGCGTGTTATTCATGTCGTTTATCTTCCAGGGGCTTTGCGGCTGGATGTGCGGTAGGTTGTGGGCTAGGAGTAGCTGCTGTTGAGGGTGTTTTGGCTGTGGAGGAGTGTTTAGTTCTTTGGCGAAATCCTCTCCGAGTCCAGTTTGAACGAAGCCATGCGGGACATCCAGTGCGTTACGACAGCTATCATCGGCATTATTCCCCCCTCCACCACCGCCTCCGACGACGCTGCCTTTTGCGCCTCCGTTCTCAAAACTCACCAAAGCTATCTCCATTTCTCAGCCATGAAAAGTCATATCGAAGGGAAATACAATAATATTTGACTTGTTGAGCCGCGATGCACATACATCTTCTCCCGATATTTCCCTACGAGTTGTTATAATAATCAAAAATGGCGATGAAAAGAGTAGTAATTCCTACAAGTGTAAATTGTAAATTCACGCACGCACGCGCTGTCTATACTGTGGTCGCTGTGTTGTTAAGGCTAAAGAGGTCCACTGCTCTGTGCGCTGCTGCCGCTACTGGCTGTGGATGGATGGATGAAGTAAAGAGACGCCCGGATGAGAGAGAGAGAGAGAGAGAGAGAGAGAGAGTGTGTGTGTGTGTGTGTGTGTGTGTGTGTGTGAGAGAGAGAGAGAGAGGGACATAGAGAGAGATACAGAGAGAGAGTTAGAGGGAGAGAGAGAGGAGATAGGAGAGAGTGTGTGAGAGAGAGATACAGAGAGATGGGACAGCAGCGAGAGAGATACACAGAGAGCGAGAGATACAGAGTTAGAGCGAGAGAGGGGAAGAGAGAGGGCGAGAGAGACAGAGAAAGAGAGAGAGAGAGAGGGACAGAGAGAGAGAGAGACGGCTATGGCATGATGTGGTGATTAGTCCTGACGTCAAAAGTGAGAGCTGCTCAGACCGTTTAGCTGCTGCATCTGAAAAATGTCTTTAGAGAGGACGTGTGACAAGCTGCTCTCCATCTCTCTCTCTCTGTCCCTCTCGCTCCCTCTCTCTCTATCTATCTCTCGCTCTATCTCTCACCATCTCTTTCTATCTCTCTCTCTCTCTCTCTCTCTCTCTGTCTCACTCTCTCACTGTCTCTCCATCTCTCTCTCTATCTCTCTCCCTCTATCTCTGTCGCTCTCTCTATCTCTCTCTTTCTCAGTGTGTGTGTGTGTGTGTGTGTGTGTGTCATATAGTATTCAAGACAAATTGCACTTGAAGTAAAAGTACAAGCACTGAAATGTACTAGCATTTTTATTTATTTTTTTGTGGTGGGGGGGGGCATCTTTTCCTAGCAGAAATGGACTTGTAAAAACGTATTTATAAATATCATGTTCAGGGTCAGGGTTGCAGCAATGTAAATATGAATTTTTAATGTTGCACTATATGTCTACGGTCTGTCTGTTTTGCAGTGTCAGACTAGACAAACGGTATTAATTGTTTTTCTTTTTTTTTTCGTATGCAAGTACACAAACAAATGACAATATTGAACCTTTAAATGAAAATAAATTAACAATTGAGTTTAAAGAGGACCTATGATGCTTTTTGACTTTTATGACCTATAAACGTTGTTATGATGATTCATAGTCATGCTTAACCATACTAAATTATCAAATAATGACTTACATGCATTTCGACATATTCCCTGCTGACCGTCTGGGGTGTCTGTGCAGAGCACTAAACACTATTCTAGCCAGTCGAGAAGTCACGTGTTCAAAGCGGTCTACCCTTTCATAATTTGTGACGTCGCATAAAACTTTGTGACGTCTCCACGCGGATGTTTCCATGTATGGTAATGCTGTCACTTCCCTATTCGCGTCTGCCTCGCGCCCTTATAGGTCCATGCTCGCGCTTCCCGCCACTGAAAGTGTTCCGGAAGGAAGGTAACCAATCACAACGGAGTGGGGTTTGCAGGAGGGGGGGGAGGGGAGCGGAGATGGCCGAAGCACAGGCGGAGGGAGCCGAAGCACACACACTCAAGTGTTGACAGGATGTGCTGGATCGCCAAAATAAGAGAAAGAGCTTCCCGAAAATCTACATAGTTTTTTGTGATGTGATTCGTGTCAGGTTGCTCTATAGCAGTGTAAAACAAGAAATTAAGACCAGAAAAGTAGCATAATAGGTCCTCTTTAAATTATTAATATGAATTCGTTTTGAAGATGTTTTAGATGTATAGTAATAAAACCCACTGAGAAAAATGTATTTGTGATTTTGGGTTATACAAATAAAACTGATTTGATTTGATTTGATTTTTACAGGCTACACATATGGCCATACACATTACAACTAAATATTCGTCTAGTCAGAATTCTGCTTAGCATAAACGTAACCAAGTATTTTCTCCCAAAAAATGACTTTGCATATTAAAGTAAGATCGTATATAATTTAATATGTGTGACCATGTATGTAATAAATTGACCTCAAGATAGATTGTCAACTTAATGTATCCAGGGCAGGTGAACAGATTAAAACATACAGAGCAACAACCACACAAATTAGATAAAAAGTGTTGTACAAAAAAATATTAATGTTGTGACATCCACAAAAATGATTGGAAAATGTAGTAAATGATTGGTATATACTGTATATGAATGTGTTTTAAAGATGTTAATGGAGGCTTTACTTCCCAGCCTGTATAACCTGTAGTTCATTATGTGTTATATATGTCATGCTATATTCTAATGCTAAGGTCTTATATAATGTGACGCGTCAAATGTCCTTATGGTGGAAGCATGGAGAAATTAAATAAAAATTATACAGAACAAATAAAAAAATACTACACAATGGAAAAACATTGACACACATTAAAATAAACAAAGAATGTAATACATTATTGGTATGAATGTGTTTTAAAGATGTTAATCCAGTCTAATGTAATACATTATTGGTATGAATGTGTTTTAAAGATGTTAATCCAGTCTAATGTAATACATTATTGGTATGAATGTGTTTTAAAGATGTTAATCCAGTCTAATGTAATACATTATTGGTATGAATGTGTTTTAAAGATGTTAATCCAGTCTAATGTAATACATTATTGGTATGAATGTGTTTTAAAGATGTTAATCCAGGCTACTTTACAGCCTGTATACTGTAGTTAGAAGCAAGTATGCATAGAAGTATGAAACAATTCAATTAAAAAAATTGTATAAACAAAATGGAAATATATTGACATCCAAGAAAAGTCAAGAATGCAGATTAAATTATTGATATATGAACGTGTTTTGAAGATGTTGTTAGAAGTCAAATAGGCTCATTCCTAGCCTGTATATACTGCAGTTCATTATACATGATATATTCCATGCTATATTCTCCTGCTCACGTCTTATATAACATGTTACGTCAAATATCTTTATGGTGGAAGCATGAACACATTGAATACATTATTAATAATTTAACTTGTTTCAATGATGTCCGTGCTACTTTACAGCTTGTATATACTGTAGTTAGAAGCAAGT
>CASHTC010001196.1:207500-217500 GCA_949357725.1 Hyperoplus immaculatus
ATGAAAGAAAAACAATTTTGAGGAAATGATAAAATACTACACAGTGAAACATTTACACACTCCAAAATTCGCCATTAAGAAACATGTAATTCGAGTTTTAAAATCATTCATGGTGATGAGTTCCTGTAATTTGAGTGTTTTTTGTATAGTGTTCCAGGCGAAGGGAGCAGAGTACATGAAAGCCCTCTTCCCAAACTCAGTACGGGTTCTGGGGACAGAGGTGGAAAGAAAGTCCAGAGAGCGTAAACTGTATGATGGATTTGATTTAAAAGTGAGGTATGTGCAGAGATATGAGGGGAGTAGTCCAGTTATTGCTTTGTAAATGAAGGTGTACCAGTGAAGAAGCCTGCGAGCGGACAAGGACAGCCAGCCTACTTTAGAATACAGGGTGCAATGATGGGTAAGTGATTTACAGCCGGTGATGAATCTTAAAGCACAATGATATGTAGCATCAAGCATATGAAGTGAAGTGGAGCAGGCATTCATGTACAGTACGTCACCATAATCTAGTAATGGAATAAAAGTAGCCGCAATTAGCCTTTTTTTAGAAACAAAAGAAAAACAGGATTTATGCCTGAAATAAAAGCCCAATCTCACTTTGAGTTTCTTTGTCAGGTTCTCAATATGGGGTTTAAAAGACAAATTATTGTCAAGGATGATACCAAGATATTTATAAGTGGAAACAGTCTCAATCAGTGTACCTTGAGCTGTAAATAAAGTGGGCCAACAGTTAGTTGTATCCCTGGATTTAGTGAAGATCATCATTTTAGTTTTATCTACATTAAGTACTAGTCTTAAAGACAGGAGTTGGGCTTCCATTTCTTTAAAAGCAACTTGCAAGTGTTCAACAGCCATTAACACAGATTCTCCAAAACAATAAATAATAGTATCGTCAGCATAAAAATGAGCATTTGCATTTTGAACATATTTTCCCAAATCATTGATATAAATTGTAAACAACAAGGGACCTAATATAGAGCCTTGTGGCACCCCCTTGTGGACAGCCAAAGTATCAGAGGAGCAATCATCAATTTTGACACATTGAGTCCTATCTGAAAGATAGTTAGAAAACCAACCAACAGCAGAATTAGACAGTCCTATATTAGCCAATCTTTGCAATAATACCTCGTGGTCCACCGTATCAAAGGCCTTGGAAAAATCAATAAAAAGAGAAGCACAGTGTTTTTTGCCATCCAGGGCCATAATAATATCATTTACTACTTTAATAGCTGCTGTGACTGTACTGTGTGATTTTCTAAAACCCGATTGAAAACAAGATAAAATGTCATTAAGACTCAAGAAATCCTTCAACTGATCACTAACCAGGCTTTCTAAAATCTTGGCTAAAGGAGACAGATTTGAAATAGGCCTGTAGTTACTGAGGCTGGACAGTTCACCACCTTTTAAGAGGGGAAGAACGTTTGCTGTTTTCCATATTTTTGGGATTTCTTTACTAGTTAGAGTTAAATAAAAAATGCAGGTCAGTGGCTCTGCAATAAAATCTGTGGCAAGTTTTAAAAAATAAACACCTATATTATCTGGCCCTGTTGGTTTTTTGGAATCTAATTTCATAAGGGCTTCATGTACTTCCGAAACAGTGAAGGGTCTAAAGTTAAATTTATTATCCAAAGGGGGTTCAGCAAAAGCAAGTGGAGCCATTGCAGTATTCGGCGTATTTAATTTATCAAAAAGAAAACCTGAAGAAACAAAATACTTATTAAAACAATTGAGCATCTCAGCTCTGTCATGGATAGTGGCAGACTCTGACACAATGGAAGTTGGAAGACTAGGGGAGTTATTTGGAGATAGAGATTTGATTGTCTGCCAGAATTTTCGTGGGTTATTCAAATTTTCAGTTGTAAGGGAAAGATAATAGCTAGATTTGGCCTTCTTCACTAAGGCAGTACATTTATTCCTTAGGCATCTAAAAGTAGTCCAGAGAACATCAGTGTTCAACTTTCTTGCTTTTGTCCAAAAATAATTTCTTTCTCGAATTAAATTTGACAATTCTTCAGAGAACCATGGATTTTCCCTGCCCTTAACTCTATACCTTTTATAAGGGGCATGTTTATCAATGATTGGCATAAGCATTTCAGCAAAATAAGACCAGGCTAGTTCAACATCAGGTATTAGGGAGATCCTGTTCCAATCCACAAAATGTAGATCAAATCTGTAGGCCTGTTCACTAAAGTGTTTAGTATCACGTTTTGTGATGTAACGAGGTTTAACTTTTGGAATTCTAGTATCCCTGACACCTGCAATAACACAGTGGTCACTCACGTCATACGGAAATACACTTACAGAGGTATACTTATGAGGATTATTAGTTATAAACAAATCTATTAGAGTAGATTTTTCTGGGCACTTAAGGTTTGGACGAGTGGGGGAATCAACTAATTGTGTGAGATTCATTGAGTTACAGTATGTTTTAAATTCATTTGAGACTGGTGACTGCCAGTCCCAGTTTAGATCACCACAGAGGGCTATCTCATTGTCAGATAATTTAGAAAGAATATTAGATAAGGAGGACAAGGTTTCCTTAGCTGCAGAAGGAGGTCTATAGCAACCAACAACAGTAATATGACAGCCCTTGGACAACTCAACCTGTAAAGCTAAAATTTCCAACTGATTTGGTATTGACTTCTTGATCAATACTTTAGTGTGGAAATTACATTTTGAGTACACAATTATTCCACCACCACGTTTGACACGATCAACACGACTTATATTGTAACCATTAATAGAAACAACACTATCATTAATAGACTTGTTCAGCCAACTCTCAGAAATTACAATTATATCAGCATTAGTTGTCTGTGCCCAAACTCTAACAAAGCCTATTTTAGGTAGAAGACTACGGACATTTAAATGAATAATGCCCAAACCAGATCTTGAGCTAAAATCAGCAGCAGTTTGAATACAATTTAAATCAGGACCAGGGTTAGACTGAACATCACCAGATAACAATAACAGCAACACAATCAAGCACCGTGATTTAAACATCTTGCCTGAGTTAGAGTTCGCGTCTGTGCAATGAATTGAAAATAAGAGAGCATTCAAGGGGACAAAAAGATAAATAGATAGATAGATAGATAGATAGATAGATAGATAGATAGATAGATAGATAGATAGATAGATAGATAGATAGATAGATAGATTGATTAATACAGTGGAAATTAAACGTCATATTTTGGTTCATGTGAAGAGCTGCGCTGAGTCAGACTCTCTCTACACCTGAGGGAGGCCACGTCACCAACCTCCCATCATGTGTGTGTGTGTGTGTGTGTGTGTGTGTGTTTGTGAGAACTAATTTGAGTTCAAGACCTTGAGAGTGAGGACATTTTGGTCAGCTCTCATTTTGGGACAGGACTTTAAAGGGCTGTTTGAGGGTTAACACTATGTTTTAAAGCTACAGTGTGCAACTTTTTTACGTATAAATGAATGCCAGTTACATTTAAGCCATCGCCAAAGTTGATTAAGCCTATTATCAGCTCCACAAAACTCTCTCTGTATTTCTCAGTATGGCAGCGTTTACAAACTGGTGCCCCCCCCCAACCCCACCCCCCCAGACACTGGTGCAGGAGCTCAGAAAAATCCCAAGAAGAGCCCAAGAAATGTTTCAGTTGTTGATTCTACTGCTAAGAAAAAAAAAACCTGGACGTACAGCAGAAGGTATAAAATCCATGTGCCATCACTGAAGGCTTTACCTCATGTAGATGCACCGAGACACAGTGTTGTTGGAATTACTCAGAATTCCTCATGGGGGGGACAGAAGTTACGCACTATAGCTTTAGATGGCTGTTTGAGGGTTAACGCTAGGTTTTAAGGTTCATGTATGAATTAGGTTTATGTTAGGGTTAGTGTAAGGGTTGGGGTTAGGCATTTAGTTTGGATGGTTAGGGTTAGGGTAAGGGGCTAGGGAATGCATTATGTCAATGAATGTCCTCACGAGTATAGCAGTACAAACATACATGTGTGTGTGTGTGTGTGTGTGTGTGTGTGTGTTTGAGTCATGCATGCATTTTCTGTGTTAAGTGTGTGTGTGTGTGTGTGTGTGTGTGTGTGTGTGTGTGTGTGTGTGTGTGTGTGCTCAGGGCGACTGCGTTGGAGAAACCCTGGCGATGACTGTAAGAAGTCTTGACAGCAGATGCCTGCATAATAACGCACACACGGGGACATCAAGGGCACGCTCACACACACACACACACACACACACACACACACACACACACACCCACACACACACCCACACACACACAGGGACATCAAGGACACACACACACACCACGTCATGCGTGCCACTCAGTTAAAGTCACAGTTTCTGCCTTCGCTCTTGAAGCTTAAGAACAACATGGATGCAGATTAAGTGTTCAGCAGAAAGAGGGAGAGAGATGCTGCTAAATGGATGTACTGCAATATCTGTCAAATATAGAACGCCGGGGACTTAGAGCACTGTCATGTATTCTGATGAGAGAGAGGCAGCCATGGATTTAAGGCCAGACTACAGGGGAAAAATGGTCGTTTCAAGCACTGGTCAATTTTTTTTTTTTGATTTTTTTTTTTTTATCTATGTATCTTCCATAACATGTCTTCTTTCATACTAGTATAAATCAAAGGTCCAACATGTACATTCAGGTGTTTATTTGACTAAACCTTGTCTGTTTGCGTCTGTATATTTCTCCTATACAACCATCTTTAACGGACATTATCTCAACACTAGTTTTTTCTCTCAATACTCTGAACCAAAAATCTCAACTATGAGTCTCTTGACAAATTCACAGACAGACAGACAGACAGACAGACAGACAGACAGACAGACAGACAGAGAGAGAGAGAGCCTAAATTCATAATATCTTTAAGCTAAACATGTTACCCTATTCCTCATCTATGTTGGTCCATGACGTTGAGACAGCGTTGCTAAGGAGATGGCCTTTTTTTAAATCAGTTAAGTATGACTGGTGATGTGTGTGTGTGTGTGTGTGTGTGTGTGTGTGTGTGTGTGTGTGTGTGTGTGTGTGATGTTGATGTGTATAGGCGGATGAAGCCGACTTTAGCATCCACCCAAACAAGAAATGCATTTTTAACGATGTCATGATACTATGAATTATATGTTCTCATTTATGTGTGAATTCTTATGCAACGATTTGTGCCTTTTCTGCATGAATTTAAAGGTGCTCTGAGGAACTTTCAGTGTGTGTTAATTCTAGCGCCCCCCTTTGGACATAAGCGGTAGTGTTTTTACCACGCCAGCTGTTGTTCCTGGGTGAGCGTATACCCATGACAAAGGCATTAAGAAAAACTATATAAAAATAGCATTCTTTGCACTGATGGTCTCGTTTTGCTGTTACATGTAATTTATGATCATCAGAGGAAACATGAGACTGTTTCAGAAATATTTAAAAGTTCCTCGTAGCACCAATAAGGAGTAAAAGTCTTTTATTTCTGTAAAGGAACAGAAAGCATTCAGGTTCTCGCTGACACAAATATAATAGAACATAATGCAGTAAGGCTCCGAGGCATGTTACTTTAAAATATTTATTCTCCTACATTTTCTATATTTAAACCATCACGTGCTTTGGGGTTTTTTTTTTTTTTTGGAATGTTTCTCTACTCATGGCTAGCTGTAGCTGCTAACTTAAAGCTACAGTGCGTAACTTTTTTGATATAAATGAATGTGGTGATTGATTGGTGACAGCAGCCAGATTTGTCAGTGAGCCTGTGTGTGTGTGTGTGTGTGTGTGTGTGTGTGTGTGTGTGTGTGTGTGTGTGTGTGTGTGTGTGTGTGTGTGTGTGTGTGTGTGTGTGTGTGTGTGTGTGTGTGTGTGTGTGTCGGTTACATTCAAGCCATCGCCAAAACGAGTTGACACAAAGTTGATTATATGACAGTGTTTGCAAAGATGGCAGAGTGTGTGCGTGTGTGCGTGTGCGTGTGTGTGTGTGTGTGTGTCTCTGGTCATTTATTTTGATGTGATCTGTTGCCTCTGGACAGTAAGCTGTGCCGATACTTTGACTTATAATCATCAAATGAAGCTAAGCACTCAGAAGTAAAGTGGTTAAATACGAGGCTTTGTAATTTGGGTGAAGTGACCCTTTAAACCCTCAGGCAAACCTTTAAATAGGTTTTCACACACACACACACACACACACACACACACACACACACGTCGCCACACACACACACACACACACACACAAAGGCAAACACACACACACACACACACACACACAAAGGCAAGCACACACACACAGCCACACACACACACAAAGGGAAACACACACACACACACGTTGCCACACACACACACACACACACACACACAGCCAAACACACACACACACACACACACACGTTGTGGAGGAGGCAGGATGGATAGGAGCCCATTTTAAATCGCTGCCATCTTAACACTGATGACCAATGTATTCACGCTCAGACAGATTCTCTTTTTAGACATAATGTTATGAAACGTCCACAGGGCTGCCTACACTAATGTGACTAAAGGCATATATAGAGTAGATTTTGGTGGGTATTAAGCAAGGGTTAAAATCCCCCCCCTCCCCCCCCACCCCCCATAATAGGCTACACAGTATGTGTTTATTTATTTCAAACACCAAAAAAATTAAGATAATAATGTGTTAAGAAAAAGAAAAAAAATTGTGTATGAAAAGGATAATCAAGACTTGATAGCCGTGAAACTTTTCTCACTTGTCCTCTATCCTTTCATATATATCATTTAACTTTTTCCTCCCAAATTTAAACATACAAACCTCTATCCTAAATGTATTTGCAACGAATGGTATTATGACCATGGTGAAGCAAAGTACACTGTGATTTATAGTAGCGTTCATAAACACAGGCTTTTCCCGTCTGCCTGCTGTAAATGGTTTGGTCTGAGTTGGCGGGGATTCAGACCAGAGCAAAGGCATGAAGAAAAACTCTATCAAATTTGGCCTAATTCAGTGGTGAGGAAGGCCAAATTGTCGGCCGAAACGTTGTGTGCGCCTTTGCAAATTTAAAGTATTTTTTCGGAGCATCTTGCAATTGTGAGGACTTAACTTACTCTCTTTGTAAACCCATTCATAGCTGGGTTAAACCTTAGGCTAGTGGTGCATGCAAAAACATTTGCTTGGCTGTTTATCTCTTCTATATTTGTGTTTTGTGAGATACAGTGTAGTGTGAAAGTTTGTGAACCCCTTGAACCTTTTGGAATTTTATTTATTTGTACCATTATTAATTCTTTTTTATCAATACCAGTATTTTTATATGAAATAACAGATGTTTGTTTATCAATTCAACATTTTTCTTTTCCAGAAATCAATTGTTAAATCAATTGTTATTGTATACTATACAGCTCGGGAAAAAATTAAGAGTCCACTCCAAATGTTCAGTGTCTCTCGTTTTACTATTAATAGGCAAATGTTTGAGTAGAATGAACATTTTGGTTTTATTCTACAAACTACTGACAACATTTCTACCAAATTCACAATAAATTTTTTGTCATTAAACCTGCAGTGTGTAGAATTTTGGGTTTTATTTCCTAGCAGATTTTGTAGAAAGTAATTATGATATCCATAAGTACATTTAATTTAGTGCATAATAGCTGAAAAAAAGTTTTTAATTATTATTTTTCCCCCTTAGAAAGGATCTCATATATGTCCATATTTCTGCATATTTTGGACCAAGGCCTAGTGCCGCCATCTTGAAAGTGTCATAGTTGGAATGTCATCAGGTGCATTGTTTAAAATTTAGAATTGTTCTTGTCCTTGAAGGCCACTGTAGCTTCTGTTATTATTCTAAAGGGTTGGGGTTACCCAGGGAGCGTTGCATTCTAGAACTTTGTAGAACTTTCTTGATGATGTCATATTACACACTGCACCTTTAAGAGCATTTCCAATAAGTAATGTAGAGATGAAGATTGAAGAACAATCCAGACTGGTCTCTTCATGTTTTCCGGAGCTGTACTTATCTATCTGGTAAAATCTTCTCCATTCTGGGGGCGCCTTTAGCTCAGTTGTTAAGGCGTTCCCCCCCCCCGGGCCAGGCCCAGCAGCAGACCCGGGTTGGATTCCCACCCGTGGTCGTTCTCTGCGTGTCACTCCCCTCTCTGCCCCATTTCACCTCTGTCTCTCTGCACTTTCAATAAAGCATAAAAATGCCAAAAAAAAAAAAAATCTTCTCCATTCTCCTGACAGAAGGTTAAAGGACCGGTCAGTTGGTTTAACCTTGATAAGTTTCCACATCAAGTCCAATCAGGTTCAGTTATAGTAGAGACACACACACACACACACACACAGAGAGAGAAAGACACACACACACACACACACACACAGAGAGAGAAAGACACACACACACACACACACACACAGAGAGACAGACGCACACACACACACACACACACACACACACACACACACAAAGAGAGACAGATGCACACACACAGTCACAAAATCACAAATTCACTACGACATCCCTGTCCTTCGAGACTCGATTCAGGGTCGATTGAGAGAAAAAAAAAAAAAATGTCTCTCTCATCTGAAACCTTCATATTGTGGCTACTGATGCCCCATTGAGCCCAAGGTGAAGAGCCTGGTATGTAAACAATGGAGGGAGGGATGGGGGGGCACCGTAACTATAGCAACATATCTGTATATTTGACATCTATTGCAGCATGTCCGTCCTGGGAGAGGGATCCCTTACTCTGTGAACTCTCCCTGAGATTTCTTAATTTTTTATATCCCGGTAAAGGGTTTTTTTTTACTGGGAGTTTTTTCTCAGCCAAGCTAAGGGTGTAAGGGCAGAGGGTGTCATAGATAGATAGATAGATAGATAGATAGATAGATAGATAGATAGATAGATAGATAGATAGATAGATAGATAGATAGATAGATAGATAGATAGATAGATAGATAGATAGATAGATAGATAGATAGATAGATAGATAGATAGATAGATAGATAGATAGATAGATAGATAGATAGATAGATAGATAGATAGATAGATAGATAGATAGATAGATAGATAGATAGATTGATAGATAGATAGATAGATAAGGGCAGAGGGTGTCATATTGTATGGAATGTAAAGCCCACTGAGGCAAATGTCTATTTGTGATATTGGGCTATAAAACTGATTTGATTTGATTCTGTTTACAGAGCGTAGGCTGTGTATTAACAATGTATTTTTCCCCCCGTGAGATATTCATTGATTTTTTATTTACAAAAAGTGATTTTGACAACAAGCGTTCTCCAGAATCACTGACTCCACCTTTAAATAAGCATGCAGAGCAAATATATTAATAAAGACAGATTGTTATTTAGTGCTATTTTAAATAGACGCAAGATAATATAGAAAATATGAGATGTAGATAGAGATGATTTCTCGGCATTACTAGACATACACGGAAACAAATTTAGTGATAAAATCAAGCTGACAATAATAGACAAGCAAATACATGAGGACAGAGTGACAGTTAATCCACTGATTTTTAAGTTAAATTATATATACGTGTTCTTTGTTTAAATTAGCTAAAAATAACCCGTGCATTTCTCTAATAGCTGCAACTTTAACGGCGGGACAGACGGACGCATGCATTGGGGTTAAGAAACAAGGGAATACATTATGCCAATGAGTGTCCTCACAAGTATAGAAGAGTGTGTGTGTGTGTGTGTGCGTGTGCGTGTGCGCGTGCAGTGAATGAGTGCTGAACTGGAAAATAACTGTTGGAGGAACCATGGGCCAATCATCGGCCTCCACTGGTCACGAATCACACCTCCAGCAACACACTCATACACACACACACAGTTATACACACACACACACAGTTACACACACACAAAGTTACACACACACACACACACACACACACACACACAGTTACACACACACACACACAGTTATACACACACACACTCACTCACTCAGTTATACACACACACATGCACACACACATGCACACACACACACACACTCACTCACTCAGTTACACACACACACACACACACA
>CASHTC010001196.1:225000-250000 GCA_949357725.1 Hyperoplus immaculatus
GGCCAGCTGGTGGCGCCAAATTCAACTATCAGGTTTCCATATAAAGTCAAAACAAATATCTCTCAAATTGTTTGATACATTTTGAGTGAGAAATTTGTCTGCTAAATTAATTTATCCGTCTATCCTTCTGTCTGTCTGTCTATCTCCCTATCTATCTATCTATCTATCTATCTATCTATCTATCTATCTATCTATCTATCTATCTATCTATCTATCTATCTATCTATCTATCTATCTATCTATCTATCTATCTGTCTATCTATCTATCTATCTGTCTGTCTGTCTGTCTGTCTGCAGTAGCCTATATATATGTCTATCTGTCTATCATACATCTATCGATCTATCTATCTATCTATCTATCTATCTATCTATCTATCCATATTTTTCTGACACCCTTCACTCTCTTCCCTCAGGTTACCATGGCTACACACACGTTAGTCTGTTATGTCTTGTTGCTAGGGCTCGTCCCTCCCGTGGCAACCTGATATTTCATATGACGACGTGTTTCCCATAACGGAGTTTTTTTTTATATTAAATGGACCAAATAATTAAGTGTAATGTTGCTAAGAAGCCACAAGAGGGAGCTGCTGCTTTGTTTTATTAAGAGAGAGAGAGAGAGAGAGAGAGAG
Organism: Hyperoplus immaculatus; assembly: GCA_949357725.1. Classification (NCBI taxonomy): domain Eukaryota; kingdom Metazoa; phylum Chordata; class Actinopteri; order Uranoscopiformes; family Ammodytidae; genus Hyperoplus; species Hyperoplus immaculatus. The sequence continues at coordinate 225,630 of CASHTC010001196.1, forward strand.
AGAGAGAGAGAGAGAGAGAGAGAGAGCAGGCAGACAGACAGACAGAGTAGTGGAATATCTGTGAGAGACAGACAGACAGTCAGAGAGTAGTGGGATGGCTTGCGTGTCTGTCTGTTAGTCTGTGTGTGAGTCTGTGTGTGTGTGTGTGTGTGCAGTGAAAGTCTCTCTCTGTCATAGGCCTACATGCCAATCATATCCATGGCAACCACAGTGAGCAGTTGTGAGCCTGGGTTGATTTTGCTGCAGTTTCAGTTTGCAGAGCGTTATTAATCTACAGATTAATAATTTATAAAAATAAAAAAAATACATTATATGATACAACACTGTAACGAGGGAATATTCTCTGGCCGGTACTAGTATTTCTGACATTATCTGATGAGTTTTTATATTATCTGAGTTAAAAATTCTATATTTTAATTAACTTGTGTAGATTTGTATATGATTAAGGTATATCTTAGCGTATTTCTTTTCAATATTATCTGTAATTCTTTGGAGGTCACGATACAGACAAAACACACACACACACACACACACACACACACACACACACACACACACACACACACACAGAGCCATCTACAGTTCAACGTGACCCAGAAAAACTTCATGACAAAATACTCCCACAAGCTGTGAAGAATCTGCCCAAAAAATCCAGTTCACACAACACACACTGCACATGATCCACTGCAGGTGAATGGGGTTAGTTTGCATCTTATAGAAAAGTTGGACTTTTAGTTAAAAAAAAAATATGTTTCCTTTTTTTTCCAGTCTCATAACAAAGAGTAAAGATTGTTCTATAATAAAGGAATACTTCACCCAAACGGAACCGGCGTTCTATCATTATAAAATCACTATTATAATCAAATGAATGAGGTTTTTCTTCCCTCAGTCTTCCCTTGGCCCAGCTGTCCTGTTAATCCTAACCCCTACATTTTCCCATGTGTGATGTCACACTAGTAAAATATAGGGTTAGACAGTGAGACCATAAAAACACTCTTTCTGCCTTTTCTCAGGCTAGGATGAACCGATTTCTAAAATGTTTTGCACATTTATACTACATAGGATCTCAGAGTTCAATACACCTTCATATTCCCACCGGTGAAGTAGGTCTTTAAATCCTGGCTCCAGATTTGAATTAGAAAAGCAGAAATGTTGAATTAAATTCTCAATTCAGTGTTGTGTGTGTGTGTGTGCGTGTGTGTGCGTGCGTATGTGTGTGTGAGTGTGAGTGTGTGCAAAATACATTTCTCAATTCAGTATTGTATATACACGCTTGAGTACAAGGAGCTATAGCTAACTTATTCTAAACTCTTTGGCCAGACTGTCTTTACCACAGGCCTTCTCGCTTTGTGGCAGGGATCGGGCCATGTCACCGCTGGCGCCATGACAACAGACTTAAATGATTGATACAAGACAAAGCTGTTTGTAAAGCAGCTCCTAAATGATGGATGACACACACACACAAACACACACACCCACACACACACATATACACACACAGACACACACACACACACACACACACACACACACACACAGTCAGACTCTACAGTTACAGAGTTACAAGGTGCAAAGTGCAAAACCAGACAGCTGATTCTGTCACCTGAGACTCCGTGTGTGTGTGTGTGTGTGTGTGTGTGTGTGTGTGTGTGTGTGTGTGTGTGTGTGTGTGTGTGTGTGTGTGTGTGTGTGTGTGTGTGTGTGTGTGTGTGTGTGTGTGTGTGTGTGTGTGTGTGTGTGTGTGTGTGTGTCAGCCAAGAGCCACTTACAGAGCCTGGCACACAACCACATCTGATGTCAACAAACATTACTCTACAATAACTCATTCTAGTCTTCTTTTAATATCTTGTTATATACTGCAGTTTAGCTGTCTTTCTGTCTGGCCACACACAGCCTATGCTCTGTAAACGGGCATGTTGCTAGCTACCCAGCATAGTTAGCAATATGCCAGTTTACAGAGCCTAGGCTGTGTATTAACCCCAGATATTTGTGTACAGACTCACTGACTGCACCTTTAAGACAAAGGGAAAAAAGACCATGTTATGAAAACTCAAAGTGGACTGACATAACTCACGCCCTCTGTACCCTTTGTATTTTGTTTTGGTTGGTTTCGACACACACACACACACACACACACACACACACACACACACACACACACACACACAGAGGGCACACGACTCTCTCTCTCTCTCACACACACACACACACACACACAGAGGGCACACGACTCTCTCTCTCTCTCTCACACACACACACACGCACACACACACACACAGCCCTGCAGCCAGGCCTGACGTGTCATTAACACACAGTGACAGCGGACACTGTTACATACTGTAAGGATGGAATGCCTTTTAAGGTCGACACAAAACGCTATAAATAGGAGCCGTGAATAATACGTCAAAACATCATATAGTCTTCAGGACTTAAAGGACAGTTTGGGGGACGTGTGTGTGTGTGTGTGTGTGTGTGTGTGTGTGTGTGTGTGTGTGTGTGTGTGTGTGTGTGTGTGTGTGTGTGTGTGTGTGTGTGTGTGAGAGAGAGAGAGAGAGAGAGTGTCCTGTGTCCCGTATGTGTGTGTGTGAGTGTCCTCTGTGTGTGTGTGTGTGTGTGTGTGTGTGTGTGTGTGTGTGTGTGTGTGTGTGAGAGAGAGAGCCCTGTGTCCCGTGTGTGTGTGTGTGTGTGAGAGAGAATGAGAATGCGTGTGTGAGTCTGCGTGTGTGTGTGAGAGTCCTGTATCGTGTGTGTGTGTGTGTGTGTGTGTGTGTGTGTGTGTGTGTGTGTGTGTGTGTGTGTGTGTGTGTGTGAGAGAGAGAGGAAGGTCATTGTTTGAAGTTGCTGCGTCACACTTCTAAGACAATAAGAATAGAGAAAGTAGTTCGCACACACAGGCCAAGGTTTTATCTAAATATACAGAGCAGATTTCAACCAAAATATTAGAACATTCCCATTAAGCAAAAGCTAATTAAAGGTGTAGTCAGTGATTCTGGAGAACGCTTGTTGTCAAATATTTTTTGTCAAAATCATTGAAAATCTCCTCATGATCTCCTTGCTGAAAAATATATCCAGTGTTAATACACAGCCTAGGCTTTGTAAACGGACATTTTTGTAATGCTAGAACCACTTTGTTTAGATCCTTTGTTTACATACCAGTTTACAGAGCCTAGGCTGCTTATTTTTTTTTATTTTAGTACAATTATTTTTTCAGCACACACACACACACACACAGTACAGACAGGTAGCGGATCATGAGGAGATATTCACTGATTTAGACAAAAAAAAAAGTGATTTTAACAACAAGCGTTCTCCAGAATCACTGACTGCACCTTTAGAGAGGCTATTATTTTAAAAAAAAAACTCCTTTTGAAATGGAGCATTTGACCCTTGCAGCTTTCCGTTGTCATCCTCTATCCTCTTGTTATCCACACACACACACACACACACACACACACACACACACACACACACACACACACACACACACACACACACACACAGGACTCTCACACACACACTATTGTTGTTTTGTGTTTTAATTCAGTTTTAATTTTTGCTTGTATGTCTTTATGATGTAATGTATTTAGCTTAATTTACTGTACAGCACTTTGGCCCGCCTCAGCTGATATTTGTATTTTATTTAAAGGTCCCATATTATGCTAAATGCACTTTTTAAATGTGTTCTAACATATCCATGGGTCCACGGTGTGCCTAGAGACGGCCAAAATATTAAAAAAAATAACAATCTCTCCTGTTCTCACTCTCCCCCTTTCTGAAACCCCCACCCCTCCCCCCAATATACTCCAGTCAGAATTCTCCTCGTTTCTGACCTCACAAACTGGAAAGCCAGAAGCTTCCACTGTGCAGCCCACACCCCTATTTCTTATTGGTCCACTGCCCTGACAGACAGAGGGCGATGCGTATCTGGCTTCGCTTCCGGACAGGGGGCGGGGGGAGCTCAAAGATTGTATATTTACGAGGGGAGCTGCAGCTCTTTTTAAAAAATAGGCCATTGTGAGATTAGCTGAACATCAACATAGTACAATAAATTATCTGAAAGTTTTTTTCAGCAAACAATTAAAGAAAAACGTATTAGGGACCACTAAGACCATATAATATGGTGTATAATAGAACCGAAAAGTGTATAATATGGGAGCTTTAACCTTTATTTATACTCGAGGTATCAATTGAGGGGTGACTTTCATTTGCAATGATGTCGAGAATCAAAAACAACAATACATACACAATACACAATGCAAATACATCAAATACACAACGAGCTGGTAAAGAGAAACATTTTAGACAGAGGTGCAGAGTGGCTGGAAATAAAATAAAATTGGTAAAAGTACAATACGGCCTGATTAAAACAGTTACCGGTAGAGTTTGGTAGATTTAAGATAATATGTTTTAAATTGGTTAAAGGATATCATGGTATTCATTTTAATGTTGTTCCAGGAGTCGGGGGCACTGTGGCTAAAAGCTAGTCTATTTTTATATAAATGTGCTATATAAATGAAGTTGACCTTACTCTAACAGACAGTACAGTAAGGGCAAAAAGCTGAAGTAAGTACAGACATGAATATTTTATGAGGCAATATGTTGTAAGGAGGAAACAGGACGGGCAGGCCCAGTCAGTACTAGTCAACCTCTCACATGATGACATTTTTGTTTTTAAGTGTAAAATGTTTTAATAGTTAATTCGGGCAATTTACAAGTCCTTACCAAATTTAGACATATTCAGCTCTGGAAAAAATTAAGAGGCCACTCCAGATGTTCAGTGTCTCTCGTTTTAGTATTTATAGGCATACGTTTGAATAGAATGAACATTTTGGTTTTATAATATAAACTACTGACAGCATTTCTACCAAAATCACTATTATAATATAATGAATTATGTTTTTCTTCCCTCAGTCTTTCCTCAGTCTTCCCTTGGCCCAGCTGTTAATCCTAACCCTACATTTTCTACTAGTGTGATGTCACACATGGTGAAAATGTAGGGTTAGACAGTGAGACCATAAAACACTCTTTCTGCCTTTTCTCATGCTAGGATGAACCGATTTCTAAAATGTTTGGTCATTTATACTACATAGGATCTCAGAGTTCAATACACCTTCATATTCCGACTTGTGAAGTAGGTCTTTAAGTCTAAGGACAGTGTACTTCTCAAATGTTTAAGCTATGCACCAGATCACGAAGATTTAAAAATGTACTTTTGACTAGAAATACATTAAATCCTGCACATGGTGTCGAGGCTCAAACATATGGTATGGTAAATGGACTTGTATAGCGCTATATCTCCGTTTATCACAGACTCAAAGCGCTTTACATTGTTTTTTGTACACATTCACCCAGTCACACACACATTCATACACCGATAGCAGCAGCTACCACGCAGGGTAGGCTTAGCACTACGGTGCTAAGCTAACTAAGCTAACTATCGGGAGCAATTCGGGGTTCAGTGTCTTGCCCAGGGACACTTCGACATGAGGCGGGGAGATGGGGGATCGAACCTCCGACCCTGCACACCAGAGGCGCGCTCCCTACCCACTTCGCCACTGCCGCCCCAAACATGCTGGAAATCACAGACCTTGAAAAGACTGATGTACAGTATGACGTGGGTGGACCGCTGGCACAGAGCAGCAATCGCCTACTCACACACACACACACACACACACACACACACACACACACACACACACACAGGCATACATACACATACACACACACCAACTATACAGTAACACTGTCTCTCTCCTATGCAGACAGACACACACACACACACGCGCGCGCGCGCACACACGCGCGCACACACAGACACACTCACACTCACACACACACCCACTAAACATCAACACAGTCTCTCTCCTATGCACGCACACACACACACACACACACACACACACACACACACACACACACACACACACACACACACACACAGTCATGCCTAACAGCCGACTCCTCAAGTTTCATTTTCCACTGCAGCGTTTTCCACATCTTTGACTTCTTCTTCATTTACAGACATTTAGGTGATTGTGTTTCAATCTCTTCCTGTGTGTGTGTGTGTGTGTGTGTGTGTGTGCCTGCATGCCTTTCGTGCTTGTGTGTGTGTGTGTGTGTGTGTGTGTGTGTGTGTGTGTGTGTGTGTGTGTGTCCATATGGGTGCACAGCGAGACACACAGACTGCACGAAGAGAATGAATCCTGCCTCTATACATCAGAGATTTGCTTTAGTACCTAGGATCTAAAGAATGGACGTTTTTAATGATTCCTTTACAAGACATCAATCTGCAGGAAAATGACACTAGGGATCAGTTGATTATTCAAATTTGGGCGATGTGACTAAAATCTCACATCCTGGTAACGATTGATCACAATATATACAGCTCTGGAAAAAATTTAAAAAATAGTTTTACAGTGAAATATGGGTTCATGCAGTTTTGGAAGGTTCACCAACTTATATTGAACATATGAAGAATGATCGGTAACACTTTATAATAACTATCCGTTGTAACTCGTTAATAGATCATTAGTAAACTCTTAATTAATGATCATTAATGATTTGTTAAGTGTTTGTTAGCAGTTTGTTAAGGATTTATAACAATGGTAGATAGTTAATAGCTTAATAATTGAATCAGTTCATCTGGGAGGTAATCCGAGATACCGACGAGGCTGAAATAGGCTATAGACTATACACAGTGCATGGGCAACTGAGGGCAGCCCCATTTTCAAATATTTTTAAATAAACTCAATACACACTGTGCATGCCATGGACTTGAATGTGACGTGATCAGTTAATCTCGGATTACCTCCCAGATGAACTGATTCAATTATTAAGCTATTAACTATCTAACATTGTTATAAATCCTTAACAAACAGCTAACAAACACTTAACAAATCATTAATAATCATTAATTAAGAGTTTACTAATGATCTATTAACGAGTTACAACGGATAGTTATTATAAAGTGTTACCGAATGATCAGTGTATGTTTAAATAGATATATGTTTTGCATTTTAAAAGTAGGTAGATCTTCTTGACTTGGTCATTTTAAAAGTAGCTCACAAGCTGAAAAAAGTGTGCTCACCCCTGAACTAAATGATTAGAGTTCTGAATACTAGATATTGATAAGGACCAAAACATTAGTTCATAATGCAAGACACTGCAATGTACAGATGAAACTCATGTTATTAGAATATCATGGAAAATGAATTGGAATTGAGGCGAGAATTCATGCTAAAGGGGCCCAAACCAAGTACTGAGTATATATGCATGATTATACTATATTAGTATTATTATAGAGGGCCGACATTTCTGTATTTAAAATCCCTTTTGTATTGATTTCATGCAAGGGTTGTCATAAGCTTTAAGCCATAATAATCAAAATTATAACAAATAAAGGCTTGACATATCTCACTTTGCATGTAATGAGTCTATGAGTAATATATTATTTTCACCTTTTAAGTTGAATTACGGAAATAAATTAACTTTTGCACGGTATTCTAATTTTTCTAGTTTCACCTGTATTAGAAGTACACAGCCAGCTGGAGCACTTAGTTAATCAAGCCTTACCCAGGTCGTTCTCTAACTTAAGGGTTAATTAGTTACTTACTTACTTAAGTGGTTTTTGCTCTCAGTCTAAGTAGCACATTAACCTTAAACCTTAAAGTTGGTGTTGTAACTCGACACCAATGACTTCAGGAGAAAGTAATCTATTAAGTCAGCGATCAGATAACATGCTACACACACACACACACACACACACACACACACACACACATACACACACACATACACATATATACACACACACACACACACGTCCCCCAAACTGTCCTACAGTAATTCTAGCAGCTTTGAGAAGGATGGTACTTTGAGCTAAATGCTCAGATCAGAATGCTAACATACTGAGACGGCTTTACAGGTTTTTATATATAGTGGGCGTCCTGGGGAAATGCACCTGTTGGAAGACCAAGAAGAAGAAGAAGTACTATAGAATAAATAACTAAATACATCTTCACCTCATCACTTGATATTGTAGGAAAGACTTGAGGCAGTGGTGGATGATGCCATCTTTAGTAACTATAGCTTCTTGTCTTTGAAGGCCACCGTAGCTTCTGTAAATTCTCCTCTAAAGGGAGGGGTTAGCAAGGGAGCATAATATGCATCTGGTCGAATCAATCAAATCTTCACCACTCCAATCTCATAGTAAAAACTGAGCCGGTGATGTTTAGTCTGCATGTCTGTCTGCATGTCTGTCTGTCTGTCTGTCTGTCCTCTTCACAGCAGACCTGGGTTAGAATCCAGCCCGGGTCGTTCTCTGCATGTCATTTCCCCTCTCTATCTGCATGTCTGTCTGTCTGTCTGTCTGTCTGTCTGTCCTATTCACAGCAGACCCGGGTTAGAATCCAGCCCGGGTCGTTCTCTGCATGTCATTTCCCCTCTCTGACACATTTCATCTCTGTCTCTACACACTGTCTAATAAAAAGCATGAAAGAAGCACCAAAAAATATGTATAAAAGAAAAGTTTCGGCCATTTTGGTCATTTTCTAAAGTAACAATTTTCCTCCCCAAAAAATATATGCCAGAGAATTGAGTACTGCATATTTTCAGGTTTCAGTGAGATAAGGCTGCTGGCACATTCCACTTCAACAATGAACAGACATGAACGGCTTCAATAATTGAGTAGTTCTTGGTCCTGTGTGTGTGTGTGTGTGTGTGTGTGTGTGTGTGTGTGTGTGTGTGTGTGTGTGTGTGTGTGTGTGTGTGTGTGTGTGTGTGTGTGTGTGTGCGTGCGTGCGTGCGTGCGTGCGTGCGTGTGGTGTGTGTGTGTGTGTTCGCAGCATATAGCACTCTGCTGCAGTGGACATTATACAACCAGAGTGAAGAGGGAGAGGGGCGTCTATCTATCCATTCATCTGTCTGTCTGTCTATCTGTCTGTCTGTCTGTCTGTCTGGTATATTTCAGTGTGGTCTTATATCCATCTCTCTCTCTTCATTTCTCCAAATAGCAAAACTCTGATTGTGTTGTAGTCTGCCTCCTCTTCCACCCACACTATCCTAACATGCACTCTGCCCCGGGCTGTCTACACACACATACACACACATACACACACACACACACACACACACACACACACACACACACACATACTCTCTCACACACACACACAAACACACATACAGTATCACACGCGCACACACACAGTATATCACTCACACACATGTATATATACAGAGAGAGAGAGAGACACACACACACACACTCTCACTTATACAGAGAGAGAGAGACAGAGAGAGAGACACACACACACACACAGCTCTGTTTCAACACTCAACATGTACTGTATGCCGCTGTGGTCTCTCCCCTCATACAAAAAAAATCAAGAAATCTTTGTGTGTGTGTCTGTGTGTGTGTGTGTGTCTGTGTGTGTGTTCTAGAATACACACTCAAACTAAAGTATGGCTTCCTATACTTGTAAAGGCCTTCATTGATATAATTCAAAGGGGGCGCTAGAATTAACACAAACTGGAAGTTCCTCGGAGCACCTTTAAATAACTTGACTGATGACCCATAGTAACCTGTAGTGTATTCCACCTTCATTCAGTGGATGTGTGTGTGTGTGTGTGTGTGTGTGTGTGTGTGTGTGTGTGTGTGTGTGTGTGTGTGTGTGTGTGTGTCACACTCAGTAGATGTATGAATGTTGTTTCTCTGACACTGTATAAGCTGTTCCACATACCAGACTATTTCAGACTATTTTAAACGTGTCACACTCTCTCTCTCTCTCTCTCTCTCACACACACACATAAACACATATACACACACATACACACACACATAAACGCACATACACACACACACACATGTTTGTTTGTTCCTTCAGTTTGACTTTGTCTCGTGTTGATCTTGAAGCTGAAAACTGAAACAGGAATTCAAAAAAGCTGTTGCAATGTTTCTACAGTAGCTCAGAACGGACAAACTTAATGGTCTTACATGTTTTTATATATAGTGGGCGTCCTGGGGAAATGCACCTGTTGGAAGACCAAGAAGAAGAAGATGTACAATAGAATAAATAACTAAATACATCTTCACCTCATCACTTGATATTGTGGAAAGACTTGAGGCAGTGGTGGATGATGCCATCTTTAGTAACTATAGCTTATTGTCCTTGAAGGCCACCGTAGCTTCTGTAAATTCTTCAGGGGTAAGGGAGCGTTGACATCTACAATCTCACCACTTGAGATGATGCCAAAATGATCCCATATTACTACACACTGTATCTTTAAATATTGCAGATAATGTCCAAACAGCGCACAATACAATGTATTGAAACTGTTTTAATATGATGAGTTCAGAAAGGACATAATAAAATGCCGACTAACCTTGCATACAACACACTAGGGTTGCGTTCCGAATCACATACTTTGTAATATATAGTGTGTAGAAAAAAGATTTAGGATGTCCCGATTCTTGTGGCCAGATTTAGGATGGTTAGAAGTACCCGGATGTCCTACTTCATGCGGCCAAGATTGTTAGTGTTGAAAACTGCATCCTATTTGGGCAATTCTGACCCACAATCCATTGCGCACGTGAAGTGACGTCACATCGACGAAGCCTCCATATGAAAACAAACGGGGATGCGACGGATATAAAAGCAAGAGGCAAGATCAAGGCACAATGTTATGATGAAATAAAAGAGTAAAAGTATGTCCCAATAGTATGCCTCCTGCATCCTAACTAGATTCTTTTCATCGCCGGATGTAGTATGTAGAATAGAAAAAAGAGAGAGGAGGAAATTCGGAGCGCAACCTACGCCTCACCGACAGATGTCAAAATAAAAGCGTCGCTTTGCTTAAATACTGCAGCGTGAAACCGTGTGAAAAATAATCTAAAAAAAGAGGAACAATGCAGTTATATTATAATTAAATAATTATTAATATTTATTTGTATGTGCAAAAATATATTTAATATTATGTATGTTTTATGCATCAATCTCCAGCCACTCTGAGACTTTTTTCCAGATATTCACTTCGGCAACCTTCAAAAATATTTTCAAAATCCTCCTTGCAACTTTTTTGTCACGGCTTTTTCAGATCAGACACATTTTCTATATATACTTTTGAAACTGACATTAGCTCACGCAGAGCTCCTTAACAAGTGTATTTTTAGCTTGACGTGTATTTGTGATCTAAAGATTTTTTGAAGAGTTAAAATAGTTCCCCAGGATGCTCTGATGAGTTGTTGCTATTTTTAAAATGTTTTACAAGGTGAACGGATTTATTTTTGGTCTGGAAAAATGGAATTTACAGGTAAGGTAATGTGTGAAAATATGTTTTAGTTGCTACGAAATGGGGCTTTAAAATTAATAATTAAAGATGAAAGTTAATTATTAAACTTGGAAACAGCAGAGTAGAAAAATTTACAACATCCACGTACTTATTTACTAGTGTTTAAACCAGAGCCCAAGGTCTTAAATGTAATTGGGACTCAAAATCTGTCTCACTATAATGCTCGTTAAATACAAAGTAGTCCACCTTGTGTGTTGGTGTTGTGCTTCAAGTTGCTGCTATATCTGGGAAGAGCAGAGACATATAACAGACATATACAATGATGACGTGGCTCTCTAGCAAGCTAGATCTTAATAGGTTTACAAGTTAAATCAGAGCAAATAATGGGTCAAATAGAATTATAGGCAATGATTTTTTTTCTTCCCAATATTTTGAAAAAAATTTAAAATTTGTGAAGTAACTTTTGGAGCATTTTTTTCCAGCAGTTTTAAGCTTGTAAACCAGTGTGTAGGTGAATTGTGTGTCGTGTGTGTGTGTGTCTGTCTGTCTGTCTGTCTGTCTGTCTGTCTGTCTGTCTGTCGTGATGTAGTTGTTAAGAGTCTTGATATTAACAATTACCAAATGTTTTGTCCAAACCAAATTCATATCTGTTGTTATAAAATAAACTGTGTGTGTGTTCAACCCATCTGCTTATATACTGCAAGGAACCCCAAAGAAAGACATGCAAAGATTTTCAAAATAAAATACCAACAACATAGCAATTAAAAACGATAGAGTGGATAGAGCGCGTACCATATCGGCTCCGGCCTTCGTTGCAGTGGTCGCGGGTTCAAATCCGACCCGTGGACCTTTACTGCAGGTCACCCCCCCCCCCCCCCCCCCCCTCTCTCTCTCTCTCTCTCTCTCTCCCTCTCTCTCTCTCTCTCTCTCTCTCTCTGTCTGTCTCCCTATTTCAACTCTGCACTGTCTAATAAAAGCTTGAAAATGCCCAAAAAATAATCTTTTTAAAAAAACAAAAAAGAAATAACGACCCAACAATCTAGAAAATGTTCTTTAATTTATTTTTGTCCGTGAGTTTGAGCTGCTTTTGATGATATGAAAAACTATAAAACATTTGGTCCCTTCGGTGGTGCAGAAATGTGTCTCACACTTTGGCCTGAAGAACAAACACCGCAATAGTATGAACAAACGTAATAACACCACACACACACCGTCCTGCTTTTTTCCATCACTTTTTTCATCATTCCAAATACGTGATATTTATATATATATATATATATATTTATACAGCTCTGGAAAAAAATGAAGAGACCACTCCAAATATTCAGCGTCTCTCGTTTTACTATTTAGTAGAATGAACATTTTCGGTTTTATACTATAAACTACTGACAACATTTTCTACCAAATTCCCAATAAGAATTTTGTCATTAAAGAGCATTTCCATTAAGTAATGTAGAGATGAAAATTGAAGAAAAATCCAGACTGGTCTCTTCAATTTTTTCCAGACCTGTATTTGTGATTTTATCCCAAAAAAAAAAAAAAAAAAACATTGTTGTGAAATTTGTAATTTTTTTTTGCTCCCATGGGCTTTCTGCATGTTTAACTTGTAGCACCGGCGTCGCATTGATTCATTTTTTCATTTTAATATATTTTCTCATCTGACTGAAACGTTTAATTTAAAGGGTTCGATAGCTGTGTTATTTTTAAACAGGGATTTTAACTGTTTGATGACACATGGCTGCTTTCACACAAATTGTCTTATAAAGCACACATTATTCAATTATGAACAAAATCTAATCTTATACAGACAAAATACCACAGGCTGTTTATATAGATCCTGTTGACTGGCTGGCAGATGTCTAAGGATGACACACAACTCCAATTCCACTTGGTGCATGTACAGTAAGTAATGTATGTTTTATGTTTTATGTGTTAATGTGTTTTTGTTGCAAGAGTGTTTTTGTGATGCAGAAAGCTTGAAGCCACAGATACATTTCCCCTTCTAAATGCCCCACTAACTCCAATAGCATTTTGGAGTTTTCGTCTTTATTCTTGACATTTCTCGACATAATGAAAAAAAAAATCTTCCTTGTCTGATTTTTTTTTCTCTCTCTCCTGTCTGTGGCCCTAAAACTCTTCTGTACTTTAGTATGTAGTGTAGTAAAGACTAAAACTCTTCTGTACTTTAGTATGTAGTGTAGTAAAAAGACTAAAACTCTTCTGTACTTTAGTATGTAGTGTAGTAAAAAGACTAAAACTCTTCTGTGCTTTAGTATGCAGTGTAGTAAAAAGACTAAAACTCTTCTGTACTTTAGTATGTAGTGTAGTAAAAAGACTAAAACTCTTCTGTACTTTAGTATGTAGTGTAGTAAAAAGACTAAAACTCTTCTGTACTTTAGTATGTAGTGTAGTAAGAAGACTAAAACTCTTCTGTACTTTAGTATGTAGTGTAGTAAAAAGACTAAAACTCTTCTGTACTTTAGTATGTAGTGTAGTAAAAAGACTAAAACTCTTCTGTACTTTAGTATGTAGTGTAGTAAGAAGACTAAAACTCTTCTGTACTTTAGTATGTAGTGTAGTAAAAAGAAAGAGTATGTGATTTGGAACCCATGGAGTGTTTTTCTTCATACATCCGTGGTCTCCCTCCCTACCACACACTAGCAGTGGTATAGTCCTCCCAGCACCATTTTGCTCTGCTGGCCCACAGAGTGACTAATGCCTGTGTGTGCTCAGATGAAAACTGACGGCTCTACATTCATCTCTATCTCTCTGCACCAGCCATCCCACTACTCTCTGTCTGTCTGTGTGTGTCTGTCTGTCTGTGTGTCTGTGTGTGTGTCTGTCTGTCTGTCTGTCTCTCTGTCTCTCTCTCACAGCCATCCCACTACTCTGTCTGTCTGTCTGTGTGTGTGTGTGTGTGTGTGTGTCTTTCTCTGACTGTCTGTCCGTATGTCTATCTGTCTGTGTGTCTGTCTGTCTCTCTGTCTGTCTGTCTCTCTCTCTGTCTCTCTCTCTCTCTCTATCTCTCTCTCTCTAACAGCCATCCCACTTCTGTCTGTCTGTCTGTCTGTCTGACTGTCTGTCTGTCTGTCTCTCTCTCTCTCTCTCTAAGCGATGACTCCCAAGCAAAGCATAGGACGTACATGTATAAGGCTCATTATTTTCGATATTTTTTCTCCATATTCAAATCTCCAAAGTCAAATCTTTAGTTTATTTAAAAGGATCAGATCTCATTTCAGCAGCGTCTTTTTGGTCCCGGGCGTCAGAGAGCGGCAGTGATTCAGTGGAAAGTTTACGATAGAAATGCTCTCCTGACAATGGCAGTAAATACAAGCTAAAGGTGCTCCGTGGAACTTTCAATTTGTGTTAATTCTTGCTCCCCCTTTGGACAAAAGCAGTAGTGTTTTTACCACGCCAGCTGTTGTTCCTGGGTGAGCGTATACCCATGACAAAGGCATTAAGAAAAACTATAGAAAAAATAAATAGCATTGTTTTTGCACTGATGGTCTCTTGGTTTGCTGTTACATGTAATTTATGATAATCAGAGGAAAAAAATTAGATTGTTTCAGAAATATTTTAAACTTCCTCGTAGCACCTTTATAGAAGAGCTGCTGAATGTGCTACAGATCTGCAAGAATCCCTTTAAATATTTCAGTATTTGAGGGAGGGGTTTTTTCTGCTGCTTGTCAGTTTGTGTAACATCAGGCTTTGGCACGTATAAGGGCCAAGGGTCCGCTGGAATATTCATGAAGTCTTGTGATATTATATTTATCTCTTTCTCGTTGTTTCACCTCATATTCAAACTCAAACCCATTGTGTGTGTGTGTGTGTGTGTGTGTGTGTGTGTGTGTGTGTGTGTGTGGTTGTGTGTGTGTGTGTGTGTGTGTCTGTCTGTCTGTCTGCCTGCCTGCGTGAGCCTCTGTCTGTCTGTCTGTCTGTGTGTGTAAAGCTGCAGACTCATATATTACACCATTGTAGGGCTGATAGGCAGTTAATTTTAAATTAATCAAATCTGACATTCTGACCCTGAAATCAACTTGAACTTGCACATGTCTTGATGATTATTTTGATGTGTGCCCTGTCCAAGACTTAACTTTTAGATTTTTTCCCAATTTACAGTAGAAAAAAATACCGGGAACGTTCCCTTTATGGAGGTTTGAGTTCAAAAACCCTTTAGATTATTTAATTTAAAATATAATAAAAACATAATAGTCCGTACACATACTCCATATTTAAATGTCTCTGTCTTGCTAATTGTGCTTAAGCGGCCATGTGTCATGTCATGTCATCAACCTAGAATATTCATATTTTTTCAACCCGAAAATATTTAGTTTAAAACCGTCTTGTTTGGTAGACGTCCCGGGGCAGTTTAGTGCATCTTAATGGCAGGATAAAGTTGAGCTGCACGCTATTGTTTAAACGGGAGGCACTTCAGTCAATTCTATAATGAAACGGGGGGGTTCAAGGCACTATAAAAAAGCAAATTCTCCTTTTGAATATATCTCTTAACATTTTTTTCCAACTAATTAATTTTTTTTTTTTACGTATTTGAAACGTCTTTGAAATTTTAAAAAGTCAAATGCAAGTGACAAATAAAAAATGGGGTCACAAAAAAATCACATAAAAATGATCCCAAACCATGCTCTCTTGCCATATCGTCAAAAATCTTTAAATAAAGAAATAAAGAAATAAAAATTAAAAAAGTGGACATAGTTTTTTTCTGAAAAATGTCATTTTTTTTCAAAGAGATCATCACGATATGTCTCTCTTTATGGATTTTTTTTTTTTTTTTACTCGTTTTTTGTTTGTTTTTCAAAAAAGCAGAATTGTCCGTTGCAGCGACATGCACCATATCGTGTCTTTAGCTTTTGACAATAGTGAAGCAGAATCGCCATTTTGTCCAGCTCCCGCTACCAAACTGTGTCTGCAAGCAATTTAATACTGAAGTTATGCATGCATTGAGTATACGATTAGCTATTACCATGTAGCTAGTTAGGCCATAATGCTTCTTAGTAGATTGACATGCTCTTTGTGATCGTCAAAAAAAGTTAAGTGTTCCTGTACCCTTAATTAATGCGTTTTTAACATTCAACATGTAAATGCTTGAAAATAACTTAATAAACAATAATTATATTAATAATAATAATTATAATAATTATAATAAATAGCCAGTGCACTTTTGGTGAAAACAAAAAAAAATTAAAAAAATGTGATTTCCTAGTTGTAGGCCTATATGTCCCAAAAAGTTGAAAAAAAATAAAATAAAATGAGGTAACGTTTTGTACATGCCAATAAAAGATAGAAGATAGTCTCCACATGCGACTATATAAAGGAGTGTTTGCAAATGGCATTGTCCAGCCGACCTTTTTCGTAGCATAATAGCAGCAGTGCAGATAAATCCTTTCCACAAAAGGTTCGGCACACGTCACTTTTTACGTCCCATTTTGTTCATGATAAGGTGCATGGAAAAACTTCAATCAACATCTTGAGTTTTTCCAAAAATGTCTCCTTGGATGTGCCGCAAAAAAAAAATTAAAATTAAAATTGTAATCCATTCGAAATGTCTTGATTCCTCCCGATGTGGTCTTTGTGAAATTTCATTCGGGCTATATATTATATATATATTTTTTTTTTTTTATTGAGTCTATTGCACAAAGCCTAGTAGGTGTCCGGGAGATTTTTTTGATAAATTCCAGTGTAAAATGAGTACATTATGCACTTCAAATTACAAATATAGATAGATAGATAGATAGATAGATAGATAGATAGATAGATAGATAGATAGATAGATAGATAGATAGATAGATAGATGGATAGATAGATAGATAGATTCCAGTGTAGCCTAAAATAAGAAAGAATGATGCACTTAAAGTGACAAATGAATCCTTTTTGATCAAGTTTGTTCTCTCAGTTTTAGTCGTTAAATAATGTATATATATTTCTATAAACAACTCGGTTTGCCACTGACTCTTGTTCGATGTAAATTATTCAGCTCTTGCACTGCACTGTATTTTTTAATAATTTATCCGCTGTTCCATTGTATTCCTTATGAATCCCGGTTTCCTTTGTCCTACATTTGGTCTTAAAGCCCTCTTTGAAATCTTGTGTACAACCCTTTAAAAATGCCCTATTTTAACCATATACTATACTTTGTACTATACTAAGAAAATGTTGTTCAAAATTCACTAAATCTTGCTTTCAGATGACTTAAACCTGCAGTGTGTAGAATTTTGGGTTTTATTTCCTAGCAGATTTTGTAGAAAGTAATTATAATATCCATAAGTACATTTGATTTAGTGCATAATAGCTGAAAAAAATGTTTTGAATTATTTTTTTTTCCCTTAGAAAGGGTCTCATATATGTCCATATTTCTGCATATTTTGGACCAAGGCCTTGTGCCGCCATCTTGAAAGTGTCATAGTTGGAATGTCATCAGGTGCATTGTTTCAAATTTAGAATTGTTCTTGTCCTTGAAGGCCACTGTAGCTTCTGTTATTATTCTAAAGGGTTGGGGTTACCCAGGGAGCGTTGCATTCTAGAACTTTGTAGAACTTTCTTGATAATGTCATATTACACACTGCACCTTTAAAATGAAGGGGCTTGCACTTTTAAAGGGGTATACTCCGTTAATTTAGCCTAGTATTCCACTTGTGTAAAGTTTTAAATATACTTTAAAAAAATAACGTTGGAAATTGGTGCAAAATGTCTTGATTGTTGTCTCTTCTAGTTTAAAGCAAATTTCAAAAATCACTGGTTCCTACAATTCCCATAATGCAACACCATATTAACTTCCATATTGTCTTTCTGTGGACCATTCCTTCCTGGTATGAACTGGTCAAATTTGGATGTCAGAATCGAAGCAAGATAGGTTGAGATGTTTAGATTTTTAGTCCCAAAACCATAATGGAACTTAATGGTGGCTTTTGTTAGACTTATATTAATATATTTTAACTTGAAAAATGTGGTGCAGTGCCACACAATTCTGTGGACATGTGTATAATCTAACATACCTTTTCAAAATAAGATAGTAAAATAATTGACTCAATAGTACAACTTTATAAACTTTGTCAATAATTTATCAAAAATATCCCCGGACACCTAAAGATCTTTGAACTATTACCAAACAATTCTGTTGATGAGTTTTCATGAAATTACTGAGTATCTAGTCTCTTATAAATAGACCAGGTGCTTTAAAGGTGTAGTCAGTGATTCTGGAGAACGCTTGTTGTCAAAATCACTTGTTGTTAAAATCAGTGAATATCTCCTCATGATCTACTACCTGTCTGTACTGTGTGTACTGTGCTCTGAAAAAAAATCCAGTGTTAATACACAGCCTATGCTCTGTTAGCCTTTAAGGAGTGCACTGTAGCAAGCAACATGCCTGTTTACAGAGACTAGGCTGTGTATTAACATTGGATTTATTTTCCAGGTCATACACAGTACAGACAGGTAGTGGATCAAGAGGAGATATTCACTGATTTTGACAAAAAAGTGAATTTAACAACATAACAAGCGTTCTCCAGAATCACTGACTCCACCTTTAAGTCTTCAAATCAAAATCAAATTGATAATAATAAATCTTCGAATGAATCAATTAAAAATAAAATTAAGAATAAAATGCACCAATGGAGATAAAGCATCCAGATATGATCGTTCTATCTACACTATTTACACTGTGCGCTATTTACGCTGCACACACACACACACACGCACACACACACACACACACACTGCCTCACACGTCGGTGAGCAGCTTCACCTTGTTAACACAGTTCTGGGTTGGGGCGGCCGTGCAGTTGGCAGTCCTTAGATTCGCTTCCCGAAAGTTATCGATGCTATTGTTCATGTCTTCGTCGATCTCCATGTATTCCGACTTGCTCACGACGGACGAGCTCCTCCGGCTAGAGTTGGTCTCGGACAGATTCTGGTTGCTAACGTTTAACAACTGCGCTTGCTCTTCGCCTTCCGTCTCGCGATGATAGAAGTAGTTGAAATTCGAGACGATAACCGGCACTGGCAGCGCGATGGTTAAGACTCCGGCAATGGCGCATAAGGAGCCCACTATCTTGCCCCCAATAGTGACCGGGTACATATCCCCGTAACCGACTGTAGTCATGGACACGACGGCCCACCAAAAAGCGTCGGGAATACTCGTGAAGAATGATTCCTTTTCTTCGGCCTCTGCGAAATACACGGCGCTAGAGAATAAAATTACGCCGATAAATAAGAAAAATATGAGCAAGCCTAGCTCCCGCATGCTAGCCTTTAAGGTTTGCCCCAAAATCTGGAGTCCCTTTGAGTGTCGCGAGAGCTTGAAGATCCTAAAAACCCTCACGAGACGGATGACTCGGAGGATGGCGAGCGACGTGGCTTGTTCGCCGCCCCCGCTGTTCCCCTTGCCCTCGTTGGCCTCAGGGTCGTCCGCTAGCTCCGTGCCTAGCGTGATGAAATACGGTATGATAGCCACGATGTCGATGGAGTTCATCATGTTTTTAAAGAACGCCGCTTTGCTCGGACAAGCGAAAAAACGTACGATCAACTCGAAGGAAAACCAGATGATACAGAGCGTCTCCACCACGAAAAACGGGTCCGTTAAGATGTTCGGTTTGTAGTATTCGGTGATGTTCCCGATCGTTCTCATTCGGGGATTCGGGTCCTCTTTCAGCTCCGGTAAAGTCTCCAAACAAAATATAACGATTGAAATAAGAATCACCATCACGGAGACGATGGCGATCCCTCGAGCGGGTCCCGAACTTTCCGGGTGTTCGAACAGAAGCCAAATCTGCCTCTGGAATTCCTTTTCGGGTAACGGCCGCTCCTCCTCGCGAATAAATCCCTCGTCTTCCCGAAACTTCTCCATGGCTTCCACGCCGAGTTCGTAAAACTTAATCTCCTCCGAGAACATATCCAGAGGCACGTTGACGGGCCGTCTCAGCCGTCCGCCCGACTGGTAATAATACAATATGGCGTCGAAACTCGGGCGATTCCGGTCGAAGAAATACTCGTTCCGTAAAGGGTCAAAGTAGCGCATTCTCTTCTTGGGATTTCCGAGGAGGGTCTCGGGAAATTGCGAGAGCGTCTTTAGCTGTGTCTCAAAGCGTAAACCGGAGATGTTTATCACCACACGCTCACAGCAGTCATGGTCCTCGTGGAGATCGTCCGGTGGGTAAGGGTCTTGGGGGTGACCCGGTAAGGTTGAGGCCTCATCCATGTTTTCGGTAGATACCACAGTCATCTTTGCTGGCTGTTTGTGTAGGGATGGAGGATTTAGGAGTGGACAAGGTGGATAGGAGAAGAAGCAGCTCTTAAAGGTGTAGCCCCCTCTTTTAGTCAGTGAGGCCGGCAGCTATGCAAAGCGTCCCAATCCATCTTCGCCGCCATTTTTTTCTACGAGCTCCACATCTTCTTGGGTTTTATGATTCGACCGTTTACCTGAAAGAGAATGAGAAAAAAACACATTATGGAAAGGAATACTTCACCCATACGTAACTGGCGTTCTATCATTATAAAATCGCTATTATAACATATTGAATAAGGTTTTTCTTCCCTCAGTCTTCCCTTGGCCCAGCTGTCCTGTTAATCCTAACCCTACATTTTTACTAGTGTGATGTCACACAAAGTAAAATGTAAGGTTAGACAGTGAGACCATAAAACACTCTTTCTGCCTTTTCTCAGGCTAGGATGAACCGATTTCAAAAATGTTTGCACATTTATACTACATAGGATCTCAGAGTTCAATACACTTTCATATTACCACCGGTGAAGTACAGCGCCCCTGGAGCAGTTTGGGTTTAAGTTTCTTGCTCAAGGACACAATGGTAGAGATGGTGGGTACTGTAGATGTAATAGCAGCCACCACTAGTTTTACTACTAACACCCTCCTGTCCGGTGCCGGGGATCCAACCAGAGACCTCATGGTTACTGGGAGGAGGAACCAGAGACCTCATGGTTACTGGGAGGAGGAACCAGAGACCTCATGGTTACTGGGAGGAGGAACCAGAAACCTCATGGTTACTGGGAGGAACCAGAGACCTCATGGTTACTGGGAGGAGGAACCAGAAACCTCATGGTTACTGGGAGGAACCAGAGACCTCATGGTTACTGGGAGGAACCACAGACCTCATGGGTACTGGGAGGAGGAACCAGAGACCTCATGGTTACTGGGAGGAGGAACCAGATACCTCATGGTTACTGGGAGGAGGAACCAGATACCTCATGGTTACTGGGAGGAGGAACCAGAGACCTCATGGTTACTGGGAGGAGGAACCAGAGACCTCATGGTTACTGGGAGGAACCTCTTTACTCTAGGACATCCTACCTAGTCTCACAAAGATCTCCATTCAAATATAGGGGTGTAACGAAACATCAGTATAGATTGATATATCGATTAATTGGCAAAAAATCCAACCGATAGATGCAACGCCCAAGCATCAATGCAAAGTGCTGTCGTTAAAGCTATAGTGCGTAACTTCTGTCTCCCTCTTGAGATATTTTGAGTAATTACAACAACACTGTCGGTGCATCTACATGAGGTAAAGCCTTCAGTGATGGCACATGGATTTTATTCCTTTTGCTGTACGTCCAGGTGTTTTCTAGAATCAACAGCTAAAACATTTCTGGCCACCAGTGTCCGGGGGGTGGGGGGGGGGGGGGACACCAGTTTGTAAACGCTGCCATACGGAGAAATACAGAGATAGTTTTGTGGAGCTGATAATAGGCTTAATCAACTTTGTGTCAACTCCTTTGGCGATGGCTTGAATGTAGCCAACATTCATTCATATGAGTTAACTTACTCACTGTAGCTTTAAATGCTCATAAAATAAAATGGTAAAATCATATTGTAGTTGATCGCAGGCCCCTGAATCAAATCAAAACAGAATCCTATCATGGCAGACTATTTGTGATATCAACAAAAGAAGGTATTGTTGTCGAAATGAATCAATGGAATGTGGTATAGAGATGAAACCAAGCGATCTACTATCTACTCCCGTATTCACACTGCGTTCCAATCTGCTCTGTGAGATAAAAACACCAGCATTAGCCCACAGTACAGTAAAGGACTGGACCACTGTGTTTTATCTTCGCCGCATACATCAGTATTCAAGTTAGCACACACAGTCCCTCTGCGCTGCCTTTTCTACGCACACAGTTTCACCTCAAATACAGACAATTATCCTCTTAAATCAAGATTGTACATATTAAAAATCAACAAATGGACATAATGTGAATGTTAAATAGTCCTTTAAAATAGGCGTACCAATTTAAAATCCAATTCAATTCACTTTATCTATCCCCAAAGGGCAGTTAGAAGGCACAGACAGTAGCACAGAATAAACACATACACATAACACACACATAAATCAACAAGCACAATTCTATAATATATATAAAAAAAAATATCTTTTAAATCATCTTAAAAAATGATATTAAATATGTACCTGTCTTGAGTTGGAGTGGAGAGACCAGCAAAGAAGCATTTGTTGGACGGTAACACACACAGGCTCTGTCCACACACACACACACACACACACACACACCTTTCCTTTCCTTTCCTTTCCAAAATTGCTTGAGTATTTAGTCCGATATCCTTTCACAGTATCTCTTAAAGAATTAATAGACTATGTTGACTTGGTTAAAATCCGTATCCTCTCGGTGTAGGTTTCCAGCTTCAGCCCACAGTGAAAGCGCAAGGACGAGGACAAGGCTTCGGAATCACTCGGCTTTGAGCTTGAACCATCAACAGGGCTCGGCAGCAAAAATTCACCCTGCTGGCAATTTAGTAAAATCATTCTGGCGATCATACAGCGAGAGATATAGGGCTGTAATGGGCTTGTTAGGAATATAGCTGGTCCAATTTAGCCCCCCTCCCTACCAGTTTACATTGCAGGTTGCTATGGTGGGGACTGGTACGCTGCTGCAATGATACGAAGCGCCTATCTTGTTTTTTTGATGCGGGAAAAAAAAAAAAAAAAAAAATCAAATTGAACAGAATGGGCGAAACGTGGAGGCGTAATAAATGGAAAAGCCCCTTGTAGAGTCGCGCGCTAAAGCCGAACGAGACAGCGGAAGTGTCCCTGGTAATTTGGAGGCATATTGCAGGATTTCAGAGGCAACAAGAAGTGAGTGTGTGTGTGTTTGAGCGTGTGTGTGAGTGTGTGTGTGTGTGTTTGAGCGCGCGTGTGTGTGTGTGTGTGTGTAAGGTTGGGAGGGGCTAGGAGAGAGAGAGAGAAAGAGGGAGAGAGAGTGAGAGTGAGGGGAGGTGGGGGGGTTTCGACGCAATGCAGACAGACTGTAAAACACAGTTGGCTCCACAGTACGTGCCTAACACTCACACACACGCACACACACACACATGCGCGCGTCCTAGGCTATACTAATCGATAACATTGCTTGACAGCATAGTGCTATTGCTATAAGTATGGATATTATGTATTATAGTGCAGTATACTGAAGGCCACTGCATTATGTGTGTTATGTAAGCAAGCACCAGTGTTCGATAGCCTATGTTTGTACTGCGGGCATATAACTAACACACACACACACAAACACTCACACACACACACACACACACACACAGACGCACACAGGAAGAGCGAGAGAGACACCCACACACGTAGAGAGAAAGAGCGAGAGAGAGAGACACACACACACACAGAAAGAGAGAGAGAGAGAGAGAGACAAACACACACACAAAAGCACTTGACCGGAGGAATCTGTAAAGGGAATAATTGGCTTTGGCTGCCCGAGATGTTTGCGACAGTCCGACCTGCGTGTTGGCGGGTAAATACGCCGGGCGAGTAATGTTGCTATGGTAACAGCAGGGGAGGAACCATGCAGAGTCATTTTATTTATTTATATATATTTGTTTATGTTGTTGTTTTTTTCTGTCATGTGTGTGACATGCTTTTGGTCTATAAACACATAAAAATGAATATACAGCCCTGGAAAAAAATTAAGAGACCAGTCTGGATTTTTCTTACATTTTTATCTCTACATTACTTATCGAGAAATGCTCTTAATGACAATATTTGTATTGTGAATTTGGTAGAAATGTTGCCAGTAGTTTATATTGTAATAATCTA
>CASHTC010001196.1:255000-270000 GCA_949357725.1 Hyperoplus immaculatus
CACATTTATACTACATAGGATCTCAGAGTTCAATACACCTTCATATTTCCACTGGTGAAGTAGGGCTTTAAACGTTTGTTGTGTACAGACTAGTAGTTACTTCCAGTGTACAGCAGTTGGTTGTGACCGAGTGATTTGATTGGACCAGAGATATTCCATGGCAGTTTTTAGGCTACTGGCTGCAAGTGGCTCTGTGCTCCTGTGTTTCTCATGCAATGGTGTGTGTGTGTGTGTGTGTGTGTGTGTGTGTGTGTGTGTGTGTGTGTGTGTGTGTGTGTGTGTGTGTGTGTGTGTGTGTGTGTGTTCATCCCCCCATGGCTACAGCCTTGTCATCTCTTTGCCTCGTGCGCGAATCAGGGCCAACATACTCATTAAGCCTTTCTCTTTCTCTCTGTGGGGCTCTCTATCCCCTCTCTCTCTCTCTCTCACCCTCTCTCTCTCTATCCTCTCTCTCTCTCTCTCCCTCTTTCTCTCTATCTCTCCCTCTCTCTCTCTGCATCTCTCCCTCTCTCCCTCTCTCCTTCTCTCTCTCTCTCCCCCTCTCTCTCTCTATCCTCTCTCTCTCTCTCTTTCTCTCTCTCCTCACTCTCTCTCTCTTTCTCTCTATCTCTCCCTCTCTCTCTGCATCTCTCCCTCTCTCCTTCTCTCTCTCTCTCCCTCTCTCTCTCTCTCCGCCTCTCTCTCCACCTCTCTCTCTCTCTCTCTCCTTCTCTCTCTCTCCCTCTCTCTCTCTACCCCCCCTCACTCTCTCCCTCTCTCTCTCTCCATCTCTGTCTCTCTCCCCCCTCTCTGTCTCTCTCGCCTCCTCTCTTCCCCCCTTCTCTCTCTCTCTCTTTTTCTCTAACTATCTCTCTTTCAATGTGGAATGGTGCAATATTTATATATTGAATTTGCAGTCTATTTTTAGCTAATTTGAGCTGTGTAAAATGGTCATTAATTTTTCAAAATTCAAACTAATTCTCTCTCTCCCCCTCTCTTTCTCTCTCTCTCTCTCTCTGTATCTCTTTCTCTCCCTCTCTCCCCCTCTCTTTCTCTCTCTCTCTGTCTCTGTCTCTCTTTCTCTCTCTCTCTCTCTCTCTCTCCCCCTCTCCATCCCTCCTTTGCTGTGTCAACCATAATTCTATCTAGCACACAGCCTTCTCCTTCCTTGTCAAAATCCAAAATGCATTTTCAGCATATTTTTAAGTACAAAATGTCTCATAAATCAGACAGTGAACAACATATGAACAAATCCTTCAGTAATAACCTTCAGAATAGTGCTGAGAATGATTATGGAAAGTTTAGTTGATGTAAGTGCTTTCAGAAGTTGAAATTTTTGGTTGGAGTTCAAAGTTGAGATAATGTCCGTTAAAGATGGTTGTATAGGAGAAATATACAGACGCAAACAGACAAGGTTTAGTCAAATAAACACCTGAATGTACATGTTGGACCTTTGATTTATACTAGTATGAAAGAAGACATGTTATGGAAGATACATAGACACACAAACAATTACCAGTGCTTGAAAAAACAATGAATTTAACCTGCAAAATGACATGAAATACAGAATATACTTTTGTGAAAGAAAAAAGCATCAGCAGCAGAAGGGAGTTATGAATGTACCAACCGAGCCCATGTCCTCATTCATAAACACACGGGAACCTTTATATAATGCCTACAGAGATTCCCCCCGTGTGTGTGTGTGTGTGTGTGTGTGTGTGTGTGTGTGTGTGTGTGTGTGTGTGTGTGTGTGTGTGTGTGTGTGTGTGTGTGTGTGTGTGTGTGTGTGTGTGTGTGTGTGTGTGTGTGTGTGTGTGTGTGTGTGTGTGTGTGTGTGTGTGTGTGTGCGCGTGTGTGTGTGCTATTAATAAGCCCTTAGCATGCAGAGAAATGTGTGGCCGATTCATGTTCATTCCGTGCCCTTCAAGACCAGCACACATGGCCCTTGGGTGTGTGTGCGTGCGTGTGTGTGTGTGTGTGTGTGTGTGTGTGTGGGCCCATGATATGAAGGAGCTATTTATAGACTCACGTTATGGGAAGAGAGAGATGGAGAGAGAGAGAGGGAAAGTGACAGAATAGGGGGATGGGTGAAGATAGGGACACGGAGAATGGCCAGAGTGTATTGGTGGTTATGATGGAGAGAATTTAAAAAGGAAAAGATAGAATCATGTTAAAGGATCTTGTGTGTGTGTGTGTGTGTGTGTGTGTGTGTGTGTGTGTGTGTGTGTGTGTGTGTGTGTGTGTGTGTGTGTGTGTGTTCATCCCCCCAGGTTCCAATCAAATGTAAAGGGGCACTGTGTAACGTTTTAAGTAATCTATTAGCTAAAATCAATATCCTCATTCATACATATGTCCTCATTGGTGTAAAATCAAGACACTGCAAGGCAAGGCAAGTTTATTTCTATAGCACAATTCAGACACAAGGCCATTCAAAGAAGTGCTTTACAGGGGCAAGAAATACATCAAGATTAAAATACATCAAGTATAGAATAGACATTAGAAAAAGTGATTGTAGGGGCGCCCTTAGCTCAGTTGGTAGGGCGTCCCCCCCATGGGCCCTTAGCTCAGTTGGTAGGGCGTCCCCCCCCCATGGGCCTCGGCCAAAAGCGGACCCGGGTTCGATTCCAGCCTGCGGTCGTTCTCTGCATGTCACTCCCCTCTCTGCCCCATTTCAACTCTCTCTGCACTATCAATAAAGCATAAAAAAAAATGCCAAAAAAATATCTTAAAAAAAGGGAACTGTAGGTGAATATGGTAAAAAATATATAAATATACTCTACATATCATCATGAGCTTTGCCAGATTATTACTAACATTAAAACAATACATAGGGGCGACTGTGGCTCAGGTGGTAGAGCGGGTCGGCCGATGATCAAAGGGTTGGAGGTTCGATTCCCGCCCTGCCACCTGTGTCATAGTTGTTGTGTCCTTGGGCAAGACACTTCACCCACCTTGCCTCGTGTGAATGTCGATAGTTAACCTGCTATTTGTGTATGAATGTGTGTGTGAATGGTAACGTGTGAATGGGAACAGGTCTCCCTTGCAAAAGAGTCTTCGGACTCAATGGGATTTACCTGGAGAAATAAAGGTTAAAAAATCTGAAAAAAAACATAATCTACATGTTGGATAAAGAGTGTGTGTGTGTGTGTGTGTGTGTGTGTGTGACGTGTATTCCTGTGGGGGTTTTCAGTTCATTGTGAGACAGTCTTCAGTTAACTAACCTCGCAGTTCAATGCGTCAATCAATCACTCTTTCTCTGAATCAGGGCTTTGGATCAACACATTGACAAAGTGTCCCATTCACCTCTGCCTTTCTGATGATTAAACTGTGTGTGTGTGTGTGTGTGTGTGTGTGTGTGTGTGTGTGTGTGTGTGTGTGTGTGTGTGTGTGTGTGTGTGTGTGTGTGTGTGTGTCCGGCTCAGGTTTCTGTATTTACACTGACAGATAATAAATGATCTTTTGAACCAAACCTCCTCATGGACCCAGGGATCAAACCATAAATCAACACACACACACACACACACGTCACACTCACTTCTCTGCAACAACAAATTGTGCCAGTATATAAAAACTGCCTAAACGGGCTGCTCCGGTGGCGTAGTGGATAGAGCGTGTACCATATCGGCTCCGGCCTTCGTTGCAGTGGTCGTGGGTTCAAATCCGACCCCTGGACCTTTACTGCCCCCCCACCCTCTCCCTCTCCCTCTCTCTCTCTCTCTCTCTCTCTCTCTCTCTCTCTCTCTCTCTCTCTCTCTCTCTCTCTCTCTCTCTCTCTCTCTCTCTCTCTCTCTCTCTCTCTCTCTCTCTCTCTCTGTCTCCCCATTTCAACTCTGTACTGTCTAATAAAGCTTGAAAAAAATAATCTTCAAAACTGGCCTTTGGCTTTTGATTTCTTAAAGAGTTTAGATTGGTCATATTTAAAGGTGCAGTCAGTGATTCTGGAGAACACTTGTTTTCAAAATCACTTTTTGGTCAAAATCAGTGAATATCTCCTCATGATCCACTACCTGTCTGTACTGTGTGTGCGTTGAAAAGAAATCCAGTGTTAATACACAGCCTAGGCTCTGTAAACTGGTATGTTGCTCGCTAAAGGCCCTTTGTTAACATACCAGTTTACAGAGCCTAGGCTGTGTATTAACACTGGATATGTTTTCAGGGCAATCTTAGCTATGTAACTTGTGAATGTCGATTGTTAACCTGCTATCGGTTTATGAATGTTTGTGTGAATGGTAACGTGGGAAAGGAAAACAGGTCTCCCTTGCAAAAAGAGTCTTCGGTCTCAATGGGATTTACCTGGAGAAATAAAGGTTAAAGAAATACAGAACTAAATAACAACCATAGGCCTGAATCAGTAACCTCTTTTAATTAAATCACTTCTTAAAACACATTTTTATGCTCTTGCTTTTACGTGATGCCGTCTATTTATTCTTTGTGTTCTCTTCCTCGATGTCTTTCTATCCTAGCACCTGTTGATCTCGTTTGGTTCTTTGTGTTGTGTGTGTATATGTGAGTATGTGTATTGCACAATTAATTACTTATTTATTTATACTAAAACTCCAATATTTTATATTTTATATTTTATTGTATATGTCATTGTCTGTCTTTAGTGTTGTCTCGTATGTTTGTTGTTTTGGGCCTGTGCACTTTTTACTTTTTATATGTTGACCGCGGGATAGGGGGAAACGTTTTTCTCGATTCCCTCACGTGTCTTGTACATGTGAAGTGTTGACAGTAAAGCTGACTTTGACTTTGACTTTGACTTTGTATGTGTATTTATCTTATTGTATGTGTGGGTGTTTTGATTAATATGTATTCATTTGATTGCACTTGCGCGTGTGTATTTTGTTAAAGCACTTTGTAAACCAATGTTTTTAAAGGTGCTATATCAATAAAGATATTATGATTATTATGATTATTATTATTATTATTATTATTATTATTAGTAGTAGTAGTAGTAGTAGTAGTAGTAGTAGTAGTTTTTGGGGCGACTGTGTCTCAGGTGGTAGAGCGGGTCGGCCGATGATCAAAGGGTTGGAGGTTCGATCCCCGCCCTGCCACCTGTGTCATAGTTGTTGTGTCCTTGGGCAAGACACTTCACCCACCTTGCCTCGTGTGAATGTCGATAGTTAGCTGCTGCTATCGGTGTATGAATGTGTGTG
Source organism: Hyperoplus immaculatus (assembly GCA_949357725.1). Lineage (NCBI taxonomy): Eukaryota > Metazoa > Chordata > Actinopteri > Uranoscopiformes > Ammodytidae > Hyperoplus > Hyperoplus immaculatus. Next base: position 260,139 of record CASHTC010001196.1, read on the forward strand.
TGAATGGTAACGTGTAAATGGGAACAGGTCTCCCTTGCAAAAGAGTCTTCGGACTCAATGGGATATACCTGTATAAATAAAGGTTAGAGTATTATTATTATTATTATTATTATTATTATTATTATTATTATTATTATTATTATTATTATTATCATTATTATTATTTGTCACAAAACCTTTAAAATTATTTTTATTCCCGGTAGTGACAAAATACCTAAAAATAAAATTGTTTTCAATCTATCTAAGTAAAGCTGACTGCGCCTTTTATATGACTGTCACATCATTGTATTATGTTGTTGCTTTCTTACAACATTTTACAGGTTATTTTAAGGTTGTTTGTGAGATGAACAATTCTGCAGTATATTGCAATCTTCCAGCACACACACACATGCACACACACACACACACACACACACACAAAAATAGATCTGTCTTTTTCCTTTCACACAAAGAGGTCATAGCAAGGTCGATCCATCCTAACACAAAGAATAGGGGATTTCTTTTTTATTTTTATAATTTTTTCGGGTCGTACCATTTGTGCACAAAACCATAGGGGTGGTTATAGAAGAAAATTCAAAATGTCAGCAGCATAGTGAGTGTCCCCATTCTCACACACACACACACACACAGCTAATATCTTACACAGGCTTATTACAGAAGTCACGCACTAACGGGTAAACTATAAGCATTTTTCTCATCGCGTGTGTGTGTGCATATCTCCCCCTCATGGTTACATGGTTTAGACAGAACCCCTCAGCAGAAAATAGAATTCAGAATCCCCTCAAAGACATGCGGCTAAAAATAGGTCTCTCACACACAGGCAGAGAGAGAGAGACACACACACACACACACATGCAGTCAGAGAGAGAGAGCGAGACACACACACAGGCAGAGAGAGAGACACACACACACACACGCAGTCAGAGAGAGAGACACACACACACATGCAGTCAGAGAGAGAGACACACATGCAGTCAGAGAGAGGCAGAGAGATACACACACACACACAGTCAGAGAGAGAGACACACACACACACACACACACAGGCAGAGAGATACACACACACACAGGCAAAGAGATACACAAACACACACAGGCAGAGAGAGAGACACACACAAACACACAGACAGAGAGAGAGAGAGAGACACACACACACACTCACACACAGGCAGCAACACACACAGACTCACACACACACACACACACACACACACACGCACACACACACACACAGGCACAATCCATGTTCATGGCACAATGCATACTGGGGATTCCCTGAAGGCTGCATTCGGATTTCACATTCACATTTTTATCGCTTGGCTCCATGTGCTCAAAGCAACTCACTGCAGGCAAAAACAGCTCCGGAAAACATCAAGAGACCAGTCTGGATTGTTCTTCAATCTTCATCTCTACATTACCCGATGAAAATGCTCTTTAATGACAAAAAATGTATTGTGAATTTGGTAGAAATGTTGTCAGTAGTTTATGTTATAAAACCAAAATGTTCATTCTACTCAAACATATGCCTCTAAAGAGTAAAACAAGAGTTTTTTGTCTATTTATCTTCCATAACATGTCTTCTTTCATACTAGTAAATCAAAGGTCCACAATGTACATTCAGGTGTTTATTTGACTAAACCTTGTCTGTTTGCGTCTGTATATTTCTCCTATAAAACCATCTTTAACGGACATTATCTCAACATCAGTTTTCTTTTTGTCAATACTCTGAACTAAAAATCTCAACTTCTAAAGCACTAACATCAACTAAACTTTCCATAATCATTCTCAGCACTATTCTGACTATTCTTACCCTGCTCTATAACCCTTAAAATATGACTTGGGCAATTATGCAATTAGGCTAACGAAAAGTAGATGTAGATGTAGAATAGAGTAGATGTAGAGTAAATATGATTTAGGCAATTATGCTATGAGCCTAGCGATTTTGTAAAGGGTGAATAACTGTTTGCTCATCATCAACCTGTCATGGATGACTGTGCGCTAGATGTAGTGCCTCTAACCAAACCGTTCCTCTTGGGCAGAAACAGGGCCACTGTCCCGGGCTGATGTGACTGTGTGACTGTGTGACTGTGTCCTAGATACATGACTTCACTGGACCACACACACACACACACACACACACACACACACACACACACACACACACACACACTACACTTTTTTGCACTCCGAATTTTACCCGAGCCAAATGTGGACCTGCTAGCCTTCTTATAATGCACTGGAATGTAAGTTTGTTCTTTGTTGTAAAGAGTGAGTGTGAGTGTGAGTGTGAGTGTGTGTGTGTGTGCGTGTGCGTGCGATTACTTTTTTATAGGCAGAATAAATGCTCTTTAATGGCTGTGTGTTTGGGGCAAAAATTAACACAACACTCACACACACTCTTTTGAGCATTTCTTGGCTAATCGTCGAACCCCCTACAACTGATCCTTATTAAAGGGGCAGTGTGTAATATGACATCATCAAGAAAGTTCTACAAAGTTCTAGAATGCAACGCTCCCTGGGTAACCCCAACCCTTTAGAATAATAACAGAAGCTACAGTGGCCTTCAAGGACAAGAACAATTCTAAATTCTAAACAATGCACCTGATGACATTCCAACTATGACACTTTCAAGATGGCGGCACTAGGCCTTGGTCCAAAATATGCAGAAATATGGACATATGAGACCCTTTCTAAGGGAAAAAATAATAATTCAAAAAAAAAATTCTGATATAAGGCACTAAATTAAATGTACTTATGGATATTATAATTACTTTCTACAAAATCTGTTAGGAAATAAAACCCAAAATTCTACACACTGCAGCTTTAAGACAAATGAGCTGTTTAAGCCTTTGTATACAAGGGACTCCCCAAGACTCTGAGAATGACAACACTGATTGGTGCATCAATCCATCTATCTATCTAGTGCTAAGATATCTCAACAACTAATAATACACACACACACACACACACACACACACACACACAACTATCCCTGCCATTCCACGGGGACTTATTGTGGATATTTATAGGTCCCAGAGGATGGAAAAAAATTTTTTTGGTTGACCCTCGAATGCCACTGACACTGAAGTATCTTAAGAACTTCTGGACAGTCCTAACACACACACACACACACACACACACACACACACACACACACAGTTCTAAACAGTGAGTGAAGTAGATTTACTAATGAGGACTACAAAGTGTTTGCTTTGACCGGGGTTATGATCCCCACTCCATCACTTTGTGTGTGTGTGTGTGTGTGTGAGCGTGCGTGTGTGCACGTGCGCGTGCCTGTCTGTCTGTCTGTCTGTCTGTGCAACTCTTAAAGGTGCAGTGTGTAAAATATATATAAGAAGTATTTTAGCCTCATCTAGTGGTGAGATTGTAGATGTCAACGCTCCCTTGCTAACCCTATTCCCTCTGAGGAGATTTACAGAAGCTACGGTGGCCTTCAAGGACAAGAAGCTATAGTTACTAAAGATGGCATCATCCACCACTGCCTCAAGTCTTTCCACAATTTCAAGTGATGAGGTGAAGATGTATTTAGTTATTTATTCTACGTATAGGTTGAAATCCATTGTTAATACACATCCTAGGCTCTGTAAACTGGTATGTAAACAAAGGGGGGCCACCGTAGCTAGCGACATGACAGTTAACATAGCTTCTTGATAAACCACGGTTGACTGTTTTGCCCTTAGCACTGATTCATGCAGGTCATTGGGAGGACACACACACACACACAGACACACAGACACACACACACACACACACACACATACACACATACAGACACACAAATAAATAGAAAATAAATGAATAAACAATTTCAACACACACTTATGCACACACACACACCATCACACACACACACAGGACAGTCACACGCACACACACACACACAGGACAGACACACACACACACACACATACACATACATTGCTCCACTCAGAACTGCCTGTTTCCTGTTATTATGAACTCATGGGAGAAGCAGGTAGAAGTGAAACCATCTCAATTATTAACGTGCACGGAGCCGACCTGTTTCCGAAACACAAAATCCATTCAGGCAGGCAGGCAGGCAGGCAGGCAGACAGACAGACAGACAGACAGGCAGACAGACAGGCAGGCAGACAGACAGACAGACAGAGATCAGATGTTGCTCTGGTCAGTAAGATTGCCTGTGATGCCATAATTAAAACTAGATCAAAGACATTAAAAAGCATCTTAAATTAATGGTTTGACATTTTTGGAAATAAGATTATTTGCTCACCTTTTTTGGTCGGTTGCTGTCGTGTTTGAAAGTGGTTTGTTAGAGATTTCAATGTGATAGATAGACAGACAGACAGACAGACAGACAGACAGACAGACAGACAGACAGACAGAGAGATAGACAGACAGATAGACAGACAGACAGAGAGATAGATAGACAGACAGACAGACAACACTTTATTTATCCCCTATCACAAATAGCCTAGAAGAGTGAGGACTGTCTAAATTGCTACCATATTCAACCTACTGGCCACTATCACCTAAACCTGCAGCTGGACATGATTGATAGGATGTCTTACTGCAAGGCTGGTTTGTTATGTTTTTTTCTTCCATTTGCAGACCCTTCCATGGTATCTGCGCATTTCTAAAGCTCAAATGTAAGGACTTTTTTTAAGACCTTTTTTCAGACCTCTAAAATGAAAAGTATTGGGTGTCAGATTTGCCGGGTTATTTATTTATTTATTAATTTATTATTATTCTTCCGGACAATTACACATAATACATCATTTTCTCATTGCATATTCATACATATTACTTTGTGAAGTGAAGTGAGAAACTGATAAATTTAACAATTGAACCAGAAAAATAGAGAGAAAAGAAAAAAAAGACAAGGTCATTCATTCTGCCCTGTTCGAATGTAATGCCTCCCCTCAAACAATTCCACTTTTGAAACATTTTAAGACCTTCAATATAAAAAACAATTTGCGGCGACCCTGGTCCCATCCGACTCCCTTCCACAGAAATGGATCTTTAAGTCCTACAGTCCAGCGTAATTATTTTTTTTTTTTTAAGATTATTATTTTGGCATTTGCAAGCTTTATTAGACAGTACAGAGTTGAAATGGGGAGACAGAGAGAGAGAGAGAGAGAGAGAGAGACAGAGAGAGAGAGAGAGAGGGGGATGACCTGCAGTAAAGGTCCACGGGTCGGATTTGAACCCACGACCACTGCAACAAAGGCCGGAGCCAATATGGTACGCGCTCTATCCACTACGCCACCGGAGCAGCACCCCGACTGTCATTACTTTTGAATGAGGCCTGGACCGTTAAGGTAGCATGAGAAGAGGCTATCGCTATCTGCTACATCTTAATGACTTTCCAAACAGGGGTCAAGACGCTAGAATACGATCCCACTTTCATTGTCCCTGTGTGGGGAAACTCTTCTGTCTAGACCGTGTGTGTGTGTGTGTGGCAGGCAGTGTGTGTGTGTGGCAGTGTGTGTGTGTGTGTGTGGCAGTGTGCGTGGCAGTGTGCGTGTGTGTGTGTGGCAGTGTGCGTGTGTGTGTGTGTGTGTGTGTGTGTGTCAGTCGATCGTATTATAGTTTCTTGACCGCTGTTTGCAAAGTCATAGCATCTGGTGAGTGTATAGAGCTCAGGTTGAAAGCAACTGTCTGGCCTTTTGTCCCACATCACAACAAGAATTTAAAGGGGACAGCCCAATGGTGTGTGTGTGTGTGTGTGTGTGTTGTTTGAAAAGACGCAATGCATTGTGGGGCGGTTGAGTAGTAACCTATCGATCAATACACAAAATCTTCCTGGAAGTAAGTACTCATCAGGGCATTTCTCGCCAACACAAACTCACATACACAACCACAACATACTCACATTGACGTCAAAATTAGTATGGGTAGGACGTTAGTAGGGCTTTTATTATGAGGAGGACGTTAGTAGGGCTTTTAGTATGGCTTTTAGTATGAGTAGGACATTAGTAGGGCTTTTAGTATGAGGAGGACGTTAGTAGGGCTTTTAGTAAGAGTAGGACGTTGGTAGGGCTTTTATTATGAGTAGGACGTTAGTATGAGTAAGACATTAGTATGAGTATGACGTCAGTAGGGCTTTTAGTATAAGTAGGACGTTAGTAGGGCTTTTAGTATGAGGCCGTGTCCGAACTGCCATACTACCGTCCTACTCATACTCATTTTGACTTCAATTTGAGTATGTGACGGTTGGGTATGCGAGTTTGGGTATGTGAGAAATTCCCGGATGAGTACTAACTTCCGGGAAGATTTTGGGTATGAATCGATTGTATACTTTTCCTACTCAACCGCCCCACAATGCATTGGGTCAATTCTACCCGCCCAGGAAAATGAAATATTTTCGAGCAAGTTGCTAGGCAACAACATTGTTTGGGGTTCCGCGATCTGACAGATGTACGTGCAGTCATTCATAAACTCTTACAATAGATAAGAGATGAAGATAAATACCTAACAACATTAGAGTCACTAAGTGAAATGAGTTAAGTGAGTCTGATAGTGGAGAGAGATTAGAACAGATCGCTGTTCCACACACCGCGGCTCGTCCAGCTGAACTCACAGACAGCTGAGTGCTGATGAGCCGGACAGAGAGCGTCAGAGGGATCCTCTGCCTCAAAACATAATTATTATAAAACAAGAGGTCTAAAACACAGATGATGAACACAGGACTGTAAAAATCTAGTTCAATATCTAACCTGTAGAGGGCGGTTATAAGCTTAACAGTGTCTAAACTGCCTGAATCTTATAAGAAGAAGAAGAAATTCTTCATTGCTTGAGTATACTTCAACTGAGAACGTTTCGACGCAGCTCGCATACACAATCGATCTTTGAGTAGAGAGTATGCAGTATATAGATGGTGAGTATGTAGGATGTAGGACGCTAGTATGGCAGTTCGGACACGGCCTGAGTAGGACGTTAGTAGGGCTTTTAATATGAGTAGGACTTTAGTAAGAGTAGGACATTAGTATGAGTAGGACCTTAGTATGAGTAGGATGTTAGTAGGGCTTTTAGTATGAGTAGAATGTTAGTAGGGTTTTTAGTATGAGTAGGACATTAGTAGAACGTTAGTATGAGTAGGATGTTAGTAGAACGTTAGTATGAGTAAGATGTTAGTAGGGCTTTTCGAAAACAGCCCCTGTCTTAAATGACATACTACTTGAATACCCTTTACGTAACAATATGTTTAAAAAAAAAGGAAGCGTCATATTTTACAGTTGATCACAGCTCATTTATTTATTAAACTTAGGTGATAGAAACACAAAGCCTCATTCACTTTCTCAATATATTATTACATCGTATTGTACAAATAATTTACAACATTGCAGAACATTACAGATAAAGAAAAGGCCACATTAAACGCAGTCACCAGTATTTAGTATTCAGAATGTCTCTGTTGTGCATAATACAGTTCAGTATGTACGATCCAAAGCCATACATTTATTACTTACATTATTTTTCTGTTATTTAAAGGTGCTACGAGGAACTTTTTAAATATTTCTGAAACAGTTGAATTTTTCCTCTGATGATCATAAATTACATGTAACAGCAAAACGAGACCATCAGTGCAAAGAATGCTATTTTTTTATATAGTTTTTCTTAATGCCTTTGTCATGCTCACCCTGGAACAACAGCTGGCGTAGTAGAATCACTACCGCTTTGGTCCAAAGGGGGGCGCTAGAATTAACACACAACTTAAAGTTCCTCGGAGCACCGTTAACAATTTTACTTGTCATATACATTGCACAGTGTACAGATATTGACATAAACAAAAATAAAATATAATTTGAGATTTTATACACTTGAGGACACACGTTTTTGCAGACACAAACCCTGCGTTCCAATCCCCATACTTCCCTACTATTTAGTATGCCAGAAAAAGAGTTAGGATGTCCCAATATATGCACATCAATTGTAGTATGCTGAAAATACATAAATGCCACACTAAACTCCAATAGCATTTTGGAGTATTCGTCTTTATTCTTGACATTTCTCGACATATTGAAAGAAAAATCTTCCTAATCTGATTTTTTTTTCTCTCCTGTCTGTGGCCCTAAAACTCTTCTGTACTTTAATATGTAGTGTAGTAAAAAGACTAAAACTCTTCTGTACTTTAATATGTAGTGTAGTAGAAAGAAAAAGTATGTGATCTGGAACGCAGGGAAAGTTTTGTTTGTTATTTTTTGACAGACACACAGTTCAGTGAATGAAAACACAACCGACCTCAAATACACACAGACACAGTTGCATTTGTTACACTCATGCCAGTTTAGCATCTCAGATATATTTTTTATTTTTTTATTTTTTTGGCAATCTCTCTCTCAGTCTTATTACCCTCCTCTGAATTCTTAACAGCAATGTAAAAAAAATAAATAAATTGCATATGTTTTAATCAATTATTTTTAATGTAATTCACATAAAAAAATAAATGAAATCACCCAAAAGTTTGTACGGAGTAAAGATAAGAGTTAAACGTTTAACTCAAGAGCTGCCAAAGGAAAGACTATAGTTAAACAAAACAGGAATGTCTGTATCAACATAAAATTCGACATGATTGCAAATAGTTAGTTATTTTCTGTAGTTACAATATTAACACATCTTTAAAAAAAAAATTCTGGTCATAATTTAACAAATTTTCGCAGGAGATAAGGCGACCAAAACTAAAATGTTTATAAATGGTAAATGGACTCCCCTTATATAGCGCTTTTCCGTGGTTTTTCACAGACCCAAAGCTCTTTACATCAGACAATTTTACACAGATGAAAATAATGAATGTATTGACATATATTATGGAGATTGTGACTTCCTAAAAACACCTGAACATGTTTGCTTTACTCTTGTGGACATAATGATAAAAAAAAAAAGAAGAATCACCACAACATTTTTATTTTTTATTTTTTTTAACTGGAAACTAAAAAAATATTTTGGGCTTCATAGTACAATAAGTCTTTTTTTAAATGTATTTTTTTATATCTATTTCCTCTCAAAAAAAAACACCACCCCGGTAAATCTACTGTACATTCAATACATTAATTTACAATACATTATTTCTATGTCTAACCAATCGATTGCTTCCCTATAGAGCTATTATAAATACACACTCTCTTCCTATATGTTACTATACATGTGTTGACAGTGAGATAAACCAAATTAGGTTTTTTAATTAAGGCACTATTAACTTATTATGCAGAAATATGACAAACCGAACATATCACCGTATGCAGATGATGTGGTTGTTTACGTGCATTATTGCTTGTTGATTAATAACTATGGTAACAGCATGTTGCTAAGAGACATTTGCTGGTTTTCTATTTGCAGCTGAAGCATTTCACAACACTACTTAACATTTTACCCCTGCAGACATGTATTTTTTTTGTATTTAAAATATAAATAGTACCGCTTTCTGAAAGGAATTAATTAATTACTAAAAGATACACAGACGTTATGTTTTGCATTTCAAAGAAACACAAAGCTGTAGGTTTTGTTTTATATATTGACAATCAATCCCTTTCAGTTTATCTATTTCTGTGTTCATGTATTTAGACTTATTTTTTTGAAGGAATTTATGAGTAAAAATCCAAACATTTTGAATTTTTTATTTTTTTATTTTTTTAACAAACGCATGGATATTTTTGGAACTTCCTTAACGTTGTATACATAGTTAACCTTGTGAACACCTTATAGACTGGACAGTAATACCTATGTTGTGTTTGAATGGCAGCATTTTAATGTCCAGTGCCAATTTTCATAAAATAATCCTGCAATTTGAATTTTAAGACGAAGCATTTATGAATGAAGGTAATACAGTTGTGATGGCATTTTATTCCAACAACACAAACAAAAA
>CASHTC010001196.1:275000-285000 GCA_949357725.1 Hyperoplus immaculatus
CTCTTTCTCACACACACACACACACACACACGCTCTTTCTCACACACACACACACACACACACACACACGCTCTTTCTCACACACACACACACACACACACGCTCTTTCTCACACACACACACACACACACGCTCTTTCTCACACACACACACACACACACACACACACGCTCTTTCTCACACACACACACACACACACGCTCTTTCTCACACACACACACACACACACTCCAGGCTGTCTCCATCACTGCAGTAGTCACATGCTGTGGAAGCAGAGCCAAGGACACACCAGCAGACATCACCTCCTGTCTATAGAGAAACCGATCTGTCCAGATTTTGTGTGTGCGTGTGTGTGTGTGTGCGTGTGCGTGTGTGTGTGTCTGTGTGTGTGTGTGTGTGTGTGTGTGTGTGTGTGATTTTTGTGTCTATTTATCTTCCATAACATGTCTTCTTTCATACTAGTATAAATCAAAAGGTCCAACATGTACATTCAGGTGTTTATTTGACTAAACCTTGTCTGTTTGCATCTGTATATTTCTCCTATACAACCATCTTTAACGGACATTATCTCAACATTAGGTTTTTTTTTCTGAAGGTTATTACAGTGTGTGTGTGTGTGTGTCTGTCTGCCTGTCTGCCTGTCTGTCTGTCTGTCTGTCTGTCTGTCTGGCTGTGTTCGGAATGCAATACTAGCGTCCTACTCATACTCATTTTGACTTCAATTTGAGTATGTGACGGTTGGGTATGCGAGTTTGGGTATGCGAGAAATTCCCGGATGAGTACTAACTTCTGGGAAGATTTTGGGTATGGATCGATTGTATACTTTTCCTACTCAACCGCCCCACAATGCATTGGGTCAATTCTACCCGCCCAGGAAAATGAAATATTTTCGAGCAAGTTGCTAGGCAACGACATTGTTTGGGGTGCGCGATCTGACAGCTGTACGTGCAGTCATTCATAAACTCTTACACTAGATAAGAGATGAAGATAAATACCTAACAACATTAGAGTTACTGAGTGAAATGAGTGATGTGAGTCTGATAGTGGAGAGAGATTAGAACAGATCGCTGTTCCACACACCGCGGCTCGTCCAGCTCAACTCACAGACAGCTGAGTGCTGATGAGCCGGACAGAGAGCGTCGGAGGGATCCTCCGCCTCAAAACATAATTATAAAACAAGAGGTCTAAAACACAGATGATGAACACAGGACTGTAAAAATCTAGTTCAATATCTAACCTGTAGAGGGCGGTTATACGCTAAACAGCATCTAAACGGCCTGAATCTTATGAGAAGAAGAAGAAATTCTTCATTGCTTGAGTATACTTCAACTGAAAACGTTTCGACGCACCTCGCATACACAATCGATCTTTGAGTAGACAGTATGTAGTATATAGATGGTGAGTATGTAGGATGTAGGACGCTAGTATGGCAGTCCGAACACAGGCGCAGTCTGTCTGTACGTTTCTCCTCCCAGCAGCAGATGGCACTGTGGCCTTCCAGATACTGAATGCAAAATAATGCAAAGTCTGAACAGCCAATCACAATTCAGTATTCTCTGTTACTATGGAAATAATCATAGAGCGAATTCTAATCAATGTCACAGACACCACAGACAGGCAGACAGACAGACAAACAGACAAACAGACAGACAGACAGACAGACAGACAGACAGACAGACAGACAGACAGCTCTGGAAAAAATGAAGAGACCACTCCAAATGTTCAGTGTCTCTTGTTTGACTATTCATAGGCATATGTTTGAGTAGAATGAACATTTTGGTTTTATTCTACAAACTACTGACAACATTTCTACCAAATTCGAATAAATGTTTTGTTTAAGTAATGTAGAGATGAAGATTGAAGAAAAATCCAGACTGGTCTCTTAATTGTTTCCAGAGCTGTGGATAGACAGACAGACAGACAGACAGACAGACAGACAGACAGACAGACAGACAGACAGACAGACAGACAGACAGACAGACAGACAGACAGATCTATGGTCTATCCCCTCTGATGTTATGTGGATGTTGTGATCTGGTCACCGTGGATACAGCAGCCTCAAGGTTTCCTGGAGGATTTCCATCAAGTGCCAGTGACAGATGTGACTTTAAATAACTATGGCCTATGACCTAATGTGTGTGTGTGTGTGTGTGTGTGTGTGTGTGTGTGTGTGTGTGTGTGTGTGTGTGTGTGTGTGTGTGTGTGTGTGTGTGTGTGTGTGTGTGTGTTTCAGTCCCCATCCTTCCCTGCTATTTAGTTTGGTAGAAACAGATTTAGTTTGTCCCAATACATGATGTCAGATGCAGCATGCTGAAAAATACCCAGATGTCCTACTACATCCGGTGGTGATTTTTATTTTAGTGTTGAAACCTGCAGCTTTATGGAGGTTCTGACCCACAATCCACTGCAGCAGAAGTTACACATCACATGGACTGAGCCTCCCAGTGAAAACAACCAGCGATGACACGGATACATAAAGCAAGAGGCAAGATCAAGGAGCCATGTTGTATGTAGAATAGAAAAAAGAAAGAGTATGAGAGTTGGAATGCAGTGTCTTTCTTTTCTCTATATAAAATATTTAGTACCCAGATTATAATGCATGAATAAAATCTTGTGCTGAAATATTTATGAATTACTCATGAAACCAACTGCAGTTCCTCACTCTTCCACAAGATGGAGACAGACATCACATTAGACAGATTTTGAATACACACTCTATGTACAGGTCTTAAAAATGCATTTTCATCATGTTTTCAAGAAGAAAAAGTCTCATAAATCAGACAGTGAACAACATATGAACAAATCCTTCTGAAATAACCTTCAGAATAGTGCTGAGAATGATTATGGAAAGTTTAGTTGATGGAAGAGCTTTAGAAGTTGAGATTTTTGATTCAGAGTATTGAAGAAAAAACCTAATGTTGAGATAATGTCCGTTAAAGATGGCTGTATAGGAGAAATATACAGACGCAAACAGACAAGGTTTAGTCAAATAAACACCTGAATGTACATGTTCGACTAAAAAACACAAACTAAAAATATGAACTATGTTATGACCTCCCTTGTCCTAACCCTGTGTGAGGACCCCCTCTGGAGTGTGTCTGTCTGTCTGTCTGATTGTCTGTCTGTCTGTCTGTCTGTACTATGGCTGACCCTGTGTGAGGACCCCCTCTGGAGTGTGTCTGTCTGTCTGTCTGTCTGTCTGTCTGTCTGTCTGTCTGTCTGTACTATGGCTGACCCTGTGTGAGGACCCCCTCTGGAGTCTGTCTGTCTGTACTATGGCTGACCCTGTGTGAGGACCCCCTCTGGAGTGTGTCTGTCTGTCTGTCTGTCTGTCTGTCTGTCTGTCTGTACTGTACTATGGCTGACCCTGCGCTCTGACCCCCTCTGGAGTCTGTCTGTCTGTCTGTCTGTCTGTCTGTCTGTACTATGGCTGACCCTGCGCTCTGACCCCCTCTGGAGTGTGGGGACTTGAGAGGGGAGATGAGGAAAGATGAATTTAAATGTCGCCTTGTGTACAATTGACTAGTAAAGCAAAACATATGATATATTCCACCATCAGAATAAAGTGATGCTAGACCCTGGGTTCCAAATCACATACTCTTTCCTTTTACTACACTACATACTAAAGTACAGAAGAGTTTTAGTCTGTTTACTACACTACATACTAAAGTACAGAAGAGTTTTAGTCTTTTTACTACACTACATACTAAAGTACAGAAGAGTTTTAGTCTTTTTACTACACTACATACTAAAGTACAGAAGAGTTTTAGTCTTTTTACTTCACTACATACTAAAGTACAGAAGAGTTTTAGTCTTTTTACTACACTACATACTAAAGTACAGAAGAGTTTTAGTCTTTTTACTACACTACATACTAAAGTACAGAAGAGTTTTAGTCTTTTTACTACACTACATACTAAAGTACAGAAGAGTTTTAGTCTTTTTACTACACTACATACTAAAGTACAGAAGAGTTTTAGTCTTTTTACTACACTACATACTAAAGTACAGAAGACTTTTAGTCTTTTTACTACGCTACATACTAAAGTACAGAAGAGTTTTAGTCTTTTTACTACACTACATACTAAAGTACAGAAGAGTTTTAGTCTTTTTACTTCACTACATACTAAAGTACAGAAGAGTTTTAGTCTTTTTACTACACTACATACTAAAGTACAGAAGAGTTTTAGTCTTTTTACTACACTACATACTAAAGTACAGAAGAGTTTTAGTCTTTTTACTACACTACATACTAAAGTACAGAAGAGTTTTAGTCTTTTTACTACACTACATACTAAAGTACAGAAGAGTTTTAGTCTTTTTACTGCACTACATACTAAAGTACAGAAGAGTTTTAGGGTCGCAGGAGAGAAGAAATAGTATGGGAAGTGTGGGGATTGGAACGCAGGGAAAGTGATGATCAAGCCTGTTGTTTCCTCTCATAGCTTTAGCCTGCACTGCCCCCTGCAGGCTCAAAGTGGTACTGCTGCCATGTGTCGTTATCACAGAGAAGTGGTGCATCTAAAACAATTATCATGAGTGAATGGGGTTTCTAATAAATCTAATAATGCTTCCCTACACACGCACTCACTCACACACACACTCACTCACTCACACTCACACAAACAGACACACTCACTCACTCACTCACTCACTCACTCACTCACTCACTCACTCACACACTCACTCTCACTCACTCACTCACTCACTCACTCACTCACTCACTCACTCACTCACTCACTCACACACTCACTCACTCACTCACTCACTCACTCACACACACACACACACAAACAGACACACTCACTCACTCACTCACTCACTCACTCACTCACACAAACAGACACACTCACTCACTCACTCACACACTCACTCACTCACTCACTCACTCACTCACTCACTCACTCACACACACACACAAACAGACACACTCACTCACTCACTCACTCACTCACACAAACAGACACACTCACTCACTCACTCACACACACAAACAGACACACTCACTCACTCACTCACACACACAAACAGACACACTCACTCACTCACTCACTCACTCACTCACACAAACAGACACACTCACTCACTCACTCACACACTCACTCACTCACTCACTCACTCACTCACTCACTCACTCACTCACACACACACACAAACAGACACACTCACTCACTCACTCACTCACTCACACAAACAGACACACTCACTCACTCACTCACACACACAAACAGACACACTCACTCACTCACTCACTCACTCACTCACTCACTCACTCACTCACTCACTCACTCACTCACTCACACATATTCTATATTCATTACTCAGTCAAGCCTTTCTTTCAACTGTTTTAGTTTTGATGAGTCAATAAGCACAAACTCACATTACGGACTGAAGGATGAACTGAGTAGATTTTGGAGGTCAAAGGTTACTGTGAATTTTTATATTGTGAGGTCTGAGTGACCTTGTACCATAACACACACACACAACACAACACCTGCACATGCACACAACATACACACACACACACACACACACACAAACACACACGCGCCCACACACACACACAAACTCTCACAGACTCACTCACTCACTCACTCACACAAACTCTCACAAACTCACTCACACACACACTCACTCACTCACTCACTCACTCACTCATTCACACACACACGCACATACACAAACACAAAATAAA
The DNA here is from genome assembly GCA_949357725.1 of Hyperoplus immaculatus. Classification (NCBI taxonomy): domain Eukaryota; kingdom Metazoa; phylum Chordata; class Actinopteri; order Uranoscopiformes; family Ammodytidae; genus Hyperoplus; species Hyperoplus immaculatus. The sequence goes on from CASHTC010001196.1 coordinate 280,696, forward strand.
GCTGCATTTATCTCATATAAGTGTTACTAAAGTGCTGGTTTTACTCACCATTCTTTCTGACCAGGCCTTCCGGTGTTGTGAATGCGTTGGTCGTCTCTGTTGAATATCCATCTATCCATATATCCATCCGTCTATTTATCCATCTCTCTGTCTGTCCTTGTGTTGTATTTCAGCCATTTTAAATCCATCCATCGATCCATCCAATAATAATCCAAAAAAACGCTTGAAAAAAACCGTCTTCTTGAAAAAAAAAAATTATTCCGTAAGAAATTCACATTCTTTTTCCATTTGTCCATGAAGTGTGTTTGCCTGATTCAGGCGGGATAAGGTGCAGAGATCATAATGGAAGATATACCAACAGGTGACATGAGTTTTCTGACCTAATCATTGAGCGCTTCAACTAACAGACTGATAAAAATATATAAATAAATTGGGGAAAAAACTGCTAAAATTTTAAACATTTATCATAATTTAAATGCTTTTTTGAAAATAGTTGTGTTTTTTAGTTTAAATGTTTTGCTGATATGCAACAATTATTTTTTTTTTTTTTTTTTTTTTTTTTTACATATTACTGTTGCTCTTTTTTCCAATGCCATTCCAGTCATTTTCTGACCAAAAATATATTGTTAACACTAAAATATTTAGCTTTAAGTTTTTTTTAAATCAGCCTAAAAAAAACTATTTGTTGATTTTTTTTTTTCTTTTTGCAAACTATTGACTTTATTTATCGAAAATTTGCTCTTTTTTGAATTTTTTGATAATTTGGAGACATTTAGAACAATCATTAGTTTGAGCCCATTTTGGACCATTTATATACAGTATATATGTACAGCTCTGGAAAACATTAAGAGACCAGTCTGGATTTTTCTTCAATCTTCATCTCTACATTACTTCATGGAAATGCTCTTAATTACAATATGTTTGGGGGGGGGGGGTAATTTGGTAGAAATGTTGTCAGTAGTTTAAAGAATAAAACCAAAATGTTCATTCTACTCAAACATATGCCTATAAATAGTAAAACGAGAGACACTGAACATTTGGAGTGGTCTCTTCATTTTTTCCAGAGCTGTATGTATGTTTTTGTGTGACTCTCGTACATATTTTGACATATTTCTAGAATGTTTTCTTGCTACAAATTCCTATGATTCTTTAGACTAAAACAACATGGACGCTTCTTCAACATGGTTTCTCTCGCCTCGTCTCCACGGTTACAGAACGATTTATTTTTCTATTTTTTTCATTCGTGTTTCAGACCATACGGAAAAGTCTGGAAGGGTTGTTGCTATAGAAACTGCATCCCAATGTTACTGGGGAGATGCAGTGCCGCGTTTTAACCACACGGGGGCGCGCTTGGATTGGCAGAAGATTTCAGTGTGTATTTGTCATTGATATAAACAGGCGGTTGTGGAAAAATGTAACCTAAATATTCAAGCGTGCACGTGAAAAACAACGTTGTGAATGGCCAGGTTTATAGAATTGAGGCTAGAATCAAATTTGGTGTCAGTGTGTGTGTGTGTGTGTGTGTGTGTGTGTGTGTGTGTGTGTGTGTGTGTGTGTGTGTGTGTCCATAATATTTAAAAAAAACAGCCAACATGTGCCTCCTTTCCGATGTAAATATATTTTCAAATAATTGATCCTGCATTCTCAATATCTCTGCTTCAAATAGACTTAACAAAACACACAATGTAAACCGTAAAACCTGCATTATTAGATCAATAAATTACGCATATTTACTAAGAATTCATATTAATAAAGTGCTAAAAAAACTGGCTATTATGGCTGGATGATCATTTCTAAGCATTTTCCCCTCAAATCATGACGTGCGTAACGTTACGTAATGGAAGACAGTTTTGGGTGAGTTCTCGTACAATCCTTGGTTTGAAAATGACAGAAACAAGGAGCTCCTGAGGCTGAACTCTAATCCAAAAAGGAAGCGTGGACGTTGGTTCCTTGTAGCGCGCACACACAGTCTCTCTCACACACGCACACACACACACACACAGTGAGACACACGCACACACACACACACACACAGTCTCTCTCTCACACACACACACACACACACACACACACACACACACACACACACACACACACACACACAGTCTCTCTCTCACACACACGTGTTGCCACTGGTGCGTAATTGTAAGTCAAATCCACTCAATCACACACACAGTGTCTCTCTCTCTCTCTCTCTCTCTCTCTCTCTCTCTCTCTCTCTCTCTCTCTCACACACACACACACACACACACACACACACACACACACACACACACACACACACACACTTGTTGCCACTCGTGCGTAATTGCGCCTAAAGTCAAATCCAACTCTAAACATCCGTGAGCTTGCCAGTGTACGCTTTGTGCGCGGGGCTACAGTTGGTGTATTTGATGGACACCGCGTCATCGCTGTCCATCATATAGTCAGACTTGGTGAGTGACGGTTTGCTGTCACTTTGCCTGAACTCTCCAAACTGCTGCTGTTGCGTCTGTCCGCAGGTCACGTGCGTGTACTGCATCTGCTCCTCGTGCTCAGTCTCGCGGTGATAGAAGTAGTTGAAGTTTGAAACTATAACGGGCACCGGCAGCGCTATGGTCAAAACTCCCGCGATGGCGCAAAGAGAACCCACTATTTTCCCGCCAATTGTCACGGGGCACATGTCGCCGTAGCCCACTGTAGTCATGGAAACAACGGCCCACCAGAACGCGTCCGGGATGCTGGAGAAGCCGGATTCCGGGTCGTCTGTCTCCGCGAAGTAAACCGCGCTCGAGAACAGAATCACGCCGATGAAAAGGAAGAATATAAGCAGGCCCAGTTCGCGCATGCTCGCTTGCAGCGTCTTGCCCAAAATCTGCAGCCCCTTGGAGTGCCTCGAGAGCTTGAAAATCCTGAACACTCGCACCAGGCGAATGACGCGTAGAATGGCCAGAGACATGGCCTGCTGCCCGTTGCCTTGATGCTCCGCGAGCTCCAGCCCCAGTGTTATGAAGTAGGGCATTATGGCCACTATGTCTATTGTGTTCATGATGTTTTTGAAGAACGCGGGCTTGCTCGGGCACGCCAGAAACCTCACAAGCAGCTCAAAAGAAAACCATATGATACAGAGCGTCTCCACTATGAAAAAGGGGTCTGTGAATGGATTGGGTTTGCGCTTGCGTGTTGTTACGGTTCGATTCACGTCCATGTACTCCTCCACGACCATTTTCCCCTCTTCCCTGAACTCTGGTAGCGTCTCCAAGCAGAAAATCACAATGGATATTAGAATAACCATCACGGAGACTATAGCGATGCCTCTGGCCGGGCCCGAGCTCTCAGGATACTCAAACAATAACCAAACCTGGCGCTGGAATTCATTCTCGGGCAGCGGGCGTTCTTCCTCTTTGATAAAACCTTCATCCTCCTTAAAATTCTCAATCACGTCCTCCCCAAGTTCGTAGAATTTAATTTCCTCCATGAAAATATCCACAGGGACGTTCGTGGGTCTCCTAAGCCTCCCCCCGGACTGGTAGTAGTAGAGTATCGCGTCAAAACTGGGTCTGTTGCGATCGAAGAAATACTCGTTCCGAAGCGGGTCAAAAAAGCGCATTCTCTTGCGCGGGTCGCCCAGGAGAGTGGTAGGGAACTGGGCGAGAGTCTTGAGCTGCGTCTCGAAGCGTAATCCAGAGATATTGACCACCACACGCTCGCAGCAGCCCTGGTTCTGATGCTCCATAAGTCCAAGTTCCAACTCGGACATCTTGCGGTGTAGTCGGGGACAGAGCGGCCAGTGCCACGGTCTCATCCTGAATCTCACCACCTACACCACCGCAGGGCACCACTGTCATTTTCACTAACCCCCCCCCCCCCCCCCCAATCCGACCCCCTCAACTCGGCGTGCGTATTTTGGAAACCACCGCTGGAAATGTAATGTCCGGTTCTTTCTTTTCGTTTCTTTTCAATCCTGTTTTTCAATATTTGCTTCGGCCAGTGCAATCACACACAGGGTCATCCACGATCTCGCCACAACCTCCACCGCAGGGCACCACTGTCATTTTTACTACCCCCAATCCGACTCCCCCAACTCGGCGTGCGTATTTTGGAAACCACCGCTAAAAATGTCTGGTTCTTTCCTTCTTTCTTTCCTTTTTCAAATCTTATTTTTCCATCTTAATCTTGGTGTGACGTCACGTCTGCGGGTGAGCTGGTTCCGATGGCATGTTCGTGGCCGCGAGACCACGACACCATCAACCGCCAACACCGCGCGCACCTTTCCGTTAGTCTGGCTCGCTCTCGTCTGTCACATTCACTGCATCTTAAGCAGGC